>NDXB01000456.1:5116-42994 GCA_002631895.1 Agapornis roseicollis | reverse complement strand
GGGTGCCCCCGGGCCTGGGTCCGGGTCCGGGTCCGGGTCCGGGTCTGGGTCTGGGTTTGGGTTTGGGTTTGGGTTTGGTCGCACCGGGCCCCTTCCAGCCGGTCGTGGTTGGGGCCGAGGTGCCCCGGGCCAGGCCTCCCGGCTGTGCCGCGTCTCCGGGGGCTCGGCGCGGTGAGGCCGCCCCGGTGCTGGAGCCTCTGGCAGCGGCCGAGGAGGAGGAAGCGGAGCAGGCGGCTGGAGGAGAGGCCTCGCCGTGGCGGTGGGCGCGGGACGGAGCGCGGCCTCCCGGGGTCTTGGCTTGGGGCTGAAGGTGCTGGCTCCTGGGGCTCTGCTGCGGGGAGCGGGAGTGCAGGGGCTGAGAGCGAGCGGGCCCCAGGGGCTCTGCGCACGCCGCTAACGGGATGCAGGCGTGAAAGGGTCAAATTGGGGCTCGTTGTTGGCACCTTGAAACCCTCCCCAGGTGTGTGCGGAGCGGTGTCATTGCTGCTCGCTCGTGGACGCTGGGACCTGGCGGGGAGTTTGCAGTGCTCCCCCATCGGGTTCCCAGTTGTGTATCTCGGCTAAAGCATGACCTGGGTGAGCATCCCGCCTCCCTCGTGTGGTTTTGTGTCCGGGATGTGCCTGCAGTGGGCTAATTGTGCCCCAAAGCAGGGCTTTGGTTTAGCAGAAGGGGTGAATGGGTTCCTGTGCCTGCAAGCTTATTTACCAGCTCGGTGCATGTGTCTGATGTGAGGGAACTGTTGCTTGTAGGTATCTTAATACAGAGACTTGGAAATGCATTTGCTTTTCTCCTGCACACTTAAAAGCTGAGCTCAGCTGCTTTAGCTCTGCCTTTTCTTTGTGTATTTGAGCGATGCATCAGTGTTGGCAGAAGATGTCTGGCAAAGCAAGGTGTGTTTCTAGGGATCTGTGCTGGTAGCGCAGCTAGGTGTGCAGTGGGAGTGGTGAGGGGATGGCTTTCACCGCAGGGAAAGCTCAGCAAGCTTCATGCAGAAGTGCCAAGCTTCCAACTTGCCACCAGGACAGGCTTTATTCCACTTAGAGCTCAAAGAGGCCGCCGTAATTGTGAGTACAAAGAAACCTGGAGTTTATTATGGCTGCTGCTGCTTCTTTTGTGGCCTCACCGTGTGCAAAGTGGTCCATTAGAATCTGAACCGCGCTGCTGAAGAGGGTTCCGATGGACACTGGGAGCTGCTGTTAACCCTGCTCAGGGCAGGTGTGTGGTAGTGCCTGGCTGTGGCTTTGGAGCCAGGTCAAAGCTGGGAAAGTGTTAAGGAAGCCAAAGGGTTGAGAAGTGCTGAAAGAGGACTTGATAAAGGGAGATAACCTGCTTGGGGAGCTGGAAACGGTGCCTGTTTGTCACCAAACAAAGGCTAGGCTGAAGAGTTACGTCCTAGCAATGAAGGAGGGGGGAAGAAGCTCTTTGGGGTGGTGCTAGGGCTGAGGGCACGCTCTGTGCCGCAGGTATCCCAAATCGCTGCCGTGCACAGGAGTTGCTTTTCCTCAGCTGCATGGGGAGCGATGGGGGGGATGTTGTGGGACCCGGTTTGCTTGGCAGCAAGCAGATGAACAGATCAAAACAGTGCCCTTGCTTGTCCTAAACCTCTGTTTGGGTGCTCCTTCTCCTGCTGGCAGCGTGCTGGTCTCTGTCTGGCTTTCTGTCACTGGTGCTTGTTGGGAATCAAGTCTCATTTCCTGCCTTGACCTGTTCTGCATCTCCTTTTGATAACTGGGACCTGGTTCCTTGGGGTTGCGTCGAATAGTTCTGATTCTTCATGCTCCGTTCTTTGTTTCTAGCCTCTTTGCTCCCTGTAGCCTATGAAGGCTGACTGACATGACCTTTGTGTCCTTCCTCCTTGAATTTGGGCTGGAAAGGCTTGGTTGAATCATACCAGGTATTGCTTGCCATAATCTTCCTTCGGGATTAAATGGCAGCTCAGGGTTCCCAGGTGATTTTCTGCCATCTTTTGGTTGTTCTTTCTAGGGGGGAAGTTGGTTTTGGTTTTCAGTGGATGGTTTCACTCCTCCGTCCGCAGCTCTTTGTGTTTTCATGGAGCTTTTAACATATACTGGTCAAGATTTCCCCCTGTTCATTCTTGTGTCTTCAGAATGCAAGGACAGATTGTGTCTGCATAGTAAACTTCATAAACTTAATTCCAGTGTATGTGTATTCACAAATCAAATTGTTTAACAGGCACAAACTAGATGATGAGGAAAGGCTTTAGGCTGATTCTCTTCTGCTCTCGCCACCAAGATGGCATTCAGTGGGTAGTAAACCGTTACTCCATTCCCCAGGGATCGCACAAGTGAGGCTGTATCTCCACAGGTTGCTTGCAGTGATGATGCTTTGCTGGAGACAGCCATGAGGAGCCTGGATTAAGACTCCCAAATCAACTGCTGCCAGCTGTGAAGGAGAAACATCACTTGGATCTGGTCTGGGCTCTTATCTCCCTCCTGCTTGGAAGTGGGGACTGGCACCCTAGAGGTGAGTGGGATACACAGGCAGTTGACCCCACAGCAGCCAAGCATTGCAGGTTTTGCTGATGCTTCCTAAGGCATGCTTTGAGCTAAGATAAAACCTGGGGTGATTTCACAATACCAGACACCAGCATTGTCCTCCTCTTTGGGTGAGATGTAGGAGCTTTGTTTGCTTAGACCTTCCTAGGATCAAACATGCAGGACAGGGCCACCTTCCACTGGAGCAGGATGCTCCAAGCCCTTGTGTCCAACCCAGTCTTAAACAGTACCAGGGATGGGGCAGCCCCAGCTTCTCTGGGCATCCTGTGCCAGCGCTTCAGCACCCCCATTGTAGAATGAAATCTTCTATCAAATCTAAACCTGTTCTCTTTCAGTTCAAAGCCCTTGGCCTATCACTACAGACCATGGTAAAAGTCTTCCTCTATCTTTCTAACAAGCCCCCTGTAATTATTGAAAGGCCACAACAGGGTCTTCTCCTCTCCAGGAGGAACAAGCCCACTACTCAGCCTTCAAGTGTTTTCTTCACCTCCACCACCCCAATTATAAACGTAACATGAATCAAAGCGTTCTCTGGTTACAGTGCACCCTTGGTTTCCCCCAGTGTCTTTAGAATTCAGACCTATTTTAACTGCTGTTTCTCATCTTCCTTCATATGGTAGATGCTGACAGACGAAGAAAACAATTGGTGTCTTGGAGGAATGTTAACTGGAAGTGGTTTTATCATCACATAATTCCTATCTAGAATCAGGTAGAGAAACGGAAAAGGCTTTCATGCCAAAATGGGCAGGGTTGTGTGAACAGTGTGAAGAATCGGAGAATTATGGAATGGTTTGGGTGGGAAGGGACCTTAAATCTAATCTATGAGTCCCAGCACTGATGTTCGCACGTGTAAGCATGCATGGATGCAGCGTGCTTCATCTCATTGCACTGTTAAACTTCAGCTAGATGAGTGCTCACTTTAGGAACTCAATCCTTTTGAAGGAGGATGTGGCTGCCAAAGTGGCCACGCTGCAGGATATGTGCCACAGCTTTGGGAGCAGCTTCTGGAGCTGCCTTGCAGTCCCTCCTCAAGTGCAGCAGGTTTGGGTATCGCTCAGCAAGCTGCTGTGTTCAGAGGGATTTGAAGGAGGAAGCCCGGTGTAGTGGTGCAGCAAGAGGCAGGAAATGCAGCTTGGCTCCTGAGCATTGAAGGCTTTTTCAAGGGCCAAGGCTGTTTTATTTGGCTGAAGATAAACTCGTAATCAAGTGTTGTTGCCAATGTTCTGTGCCTCTGGTGCTTGCTCTGCAAGCCTGCATGCGTTTCTTGCCTTCAGTTCTTCACAAACTTATCTTTGTGGCCTGATCCAAAGGCCCCAGCGGACTGAAACCCACATCACAACAAGGAGCCCTGCAGGCCAAGTGAATTTAACTTCGACCTTGGTCTGATTCTTTCTTTGTGGTGAGGAGCTGGCACAGGTTGCCCAGAAAAGTGGTAAATGCCCCATCCCTGGCAGTGTTCGAGGCCAGGTTGGACAGAGCCTTGGGCAACGTGGTCTAGTGTGAACCATGGCAGAAGGCTGGAAGTGGATGAGCTTTAAGGTCCTTTCCAAGCCAACCCATTCCATGATTCTGTGAGGCTGGAAGTGCCTGCAGCTGGAGGTGGATCTTAAAGGCTTGGAGAGGTCAGAGAAACAAGTGGTGATGCTGATAAACGCTGCTGGGTCTGTGACAAGGGAAGGGTGCACTTCAGCTGAGAGTCTTCCCTCTACATTAGGGGCATTCAAGCGTTCAGAACATACTTGACTTGCTTAGTGTGCAGAAGTACAGTACCACCTCCTGGAGGGGCTTGTGAGTTGTTCCTTAATGCCTGTATCCATGGATGAGCCAGTGTAGATCCAGTTTGGGTGTTCTTGCTGGAGAACTGCTTTAGGATCACTCAGAATCCCGCTGCCTGGCAACAGGAAAGTGCTGATATCTAAAGGCACTGCGTGCTTTTCAGCTGGTTCTATAAACATAGCCCAAGGAGAGCAGTGGCAACAGAGATCTCTGGAGGCTTTAGTTAGACTCGAGGCAGATACTACCCAAGCAGCAGGGAGAGGTGGCCTCTGATAAGCTCTTGTGGCTGCTGCCCAACTGACTTTATTAAATCCAGGTTCAACACAGAAGTGCAACTGCATGTGCCTGTTCCCAGCAGCTCAGTTCCAGTTGATGCATCAAATAGATGGCTTGGTGCAGTGTCTTCCTTCCGAATACCGCCCCAAGAGCTTGGGCCTTCCTGGCACCCCTTCCTTGTCTGTAACAGCAGAGACCTTAAGGCAGCCTTCCACTGCCTAAAGGGGCTGCAGGAAACCTGGAGGAGGGCTTTGGGCAAGGGGATGCAGGGACAGGACAAGGGGAGATTGAGATGAGCTCTTAGACACAAGCTGTTCCCTGTGAGGGTGCTGAGGCGCTGGCACAGGGTGCCCAGAGAAGCTGGGGCTGCCCCATCCCTGGCAGAAGGCCAGGTNGACACAAGCTGTTCCCTGTGAGGGTGCTGAGGCGCTGGCACAGGGTGCCCAGAGAAGCTGGGGCTGCCCCATCCCTGGCAGTGTCCAAGGCCAGGTTGGACACGGGCTTGGAGCACCCTGCTCCAGTGGAAGGGGTCCCTGCCTGTGACAGGGGTTGGAACTGGATGATCTTAAGGTCCCTTCCAACCCAAACCATTCTGTTGCATGATATGAAATGATTTGGCTGAGATAGCATCAAGAGGCAGAGCAGAGCCAGGGTGAGAAGCCCAGGGTCATTCACTTGCCTGGCTCGCTGCTGTGGAATGGTTTCTAACTCAAATGTGTTGTGCTGCTAAAGTCCTAACTCCACAGGACACTTTTCATTTGAGGGGTGGCCTTCTGTATCCGTTAGTTCTGATAGAAGCTCCTGGTTGTTCCAAGATAAAGGCTGAGGGTGCCAGAGTGAAGGAGTCATTGAGGCCAGCACAGAAAGCATCTCTGAGAAACCTATTTGTAAGTGATGTGACGGCACAGGTATGGGAGCAAACAGTCCAATATGCAGCAAAGCCCCATGTTTCTTGTGACTGCTGGGCAGGAGGTGAACTGCTGTAATTTATACCTTAAGGTTTTTACTGGAAGTGTGATAAATCCACTCATACAATGGGGCAACTGAACCAAACCATGCGTCGATTGCTCCCTCTTTTCTCCAGAAGAGCTGGAGGTGACATTTGAGAAGATGGTGGGATGGAGTCAAGGACCACAGTTCCTTTCCCTCCCCCTTCAAATCTCTCACCCTCTCCTCCATCTCTTTTGAACCCTTCTCTTGACTTCTAAGCCCCAGTGAACCCAGCTCAAGACCTCACAGCCTCCTTCCTGCATGGCAGCGAAGGTGAGGAGGCGTGCTGCTGCCAAGATGCTTGTGTCTGAATGTGGGCAGCAAGAGGAGGACGGGCTGCTGCCTCCCTGCCTGTGTCAGCGCTGGGATTCCCCTCCATGTGTGTTGTCAGTGGGGCGCATGCGGAGTCGGGATGCTGTCTGAAGCCCAGTTTCATTATGTATTGGGAGCACAAGCTGTCTTTGTGTACTGCAGGCTGAGTCACTGCTGCCTCCCAGTGAATTTCGGGGATGATGATTGTATGTGGGCAGATGCAGCCTACTCCTCGGAGCAGCTCGCTTGTATATTTTTTAATGAAGTTTGGAAATCTTTATATATCCCTTTGACATCCTTTTCTTGGAGAAACTCGGTTCTCCTGAGCTGAGTTTAGACACGAGAGCCAACTTGGTAAAGAAGGTGCTTGCTGTATCCCAAAAGCTGACCTTTAGGCATGCCCTCTATTAGGAAATAGAATCCTGTCCTGCCTGCTTCATGACCAGACCCAAATGAAGAGACCAGTCCTTCTATTGTGACTTGACCTTGGGGAGAGCGCAGACAGAAATGAAGATCCAAAGCATGGGATGAATGCAGAGAGGTGGGGATGAATGCAGAGAGGTGCTTGTGTATTTAAACAGGGACATGGGGTTTTCAGGAGCAGTGTTCCTCATTGCCATCAATAGATGTAGGTGAAACCCTCAGGCAAAGCCTCGATGCTGAGCCCTGTACCAGCATCGTTAGGTGAATACATGGGCTGTTCAGTCAGCAGGAGAACTAGGGAGCCTTCTTCACCATCAGTGCCCCATCCCTGGCAGTGTTCAGGGCCAGGTTGGACAGGGCTTGGAGCAACCTGCTCTAGTGAAAGGTGTCCCTGCCCATAGCAGGGGTTGGAGCTGAATGGTCTTTAAGGTGCTTTCCAACCCAAACCATTCTATGCTTCTATGAAATTCAGGTAGCTGAATTTACAAGGGTAAAGAGAAAAGGCTCTAACTTTCCCATTAGAAACAGTGGCCGCTCATTTCACCATCGCCCCTAGTAGAAAACATTAGACAAAACATCCTCTCAGAGCTCCGTTGTTGAGCCTCCCATGAGCAGGACACACAAGCAGTGGCTGTCCCTGACCCTGGCCACTGGGAGCCGGTGCCGGTGGTGCCGCCGGCCTGGTTTTGGCTCTGTGCCTTGCTGCAGGGCTCTGATCCAAAGAGGGTAGCCCTGGTTTCTCTTGCCACGTTCATCATCATAACAAGAATACCCATTCTCTTGGATCCCCAATTTAAAGGGCAAGCAAATAAACAGCTGCTGGCACCAACACATCGAGCTGGGAGGCTGCAGCATCCATGGGCTGCCACACATGCTTTAGTTCATGCCATCTCTCTCTGCTTTTCACTCCTTCCCCTCCGTTCCTCTGGCACCGGCACACGTTCTATTTTTAAACTGTGCTGTGCTCTATATTGCGGCATTTCTCTTCCTGAATTATTTAGCAGTGTTTGGAGCTCAATGGAGTTTGCTGTGTTTTCTCCCACTGCTCATCCCTGCCCACGTGTCTGTCTTAAGCCATTGACAGATTTGGTTCATGTCAAATCGGGCTGGAGAAGGGCCGGAGGGGAGCGTGGGGCTCGGTGGCAGGCTGGGCTGGTGCAGGATTGGGCAGACTTTGGTGTGTTTAATGCTCTTCTTGCTGGGATGGATGGGGAGGGGATGGTTGCCTTGATAATGCATCCTCAGCTGAGGCAGGCTTCAATGGAAGGTCCCTTTCTAAAAGAGGAAAGATAAATTCTTCATTTAAGCCTCAGAAGAAGACTCCATGCATGTGTGTGTGCAGAGAAGACAGCATCAGGCTGTGGCTATGGGTGGCTCAGAGCTCCTTGTGTGGCGCTTCGTTGTTACATCCAGGCCCTTATCCATCAGGGATGGCAGCACAGCCTTTCCAAGGAGCAGGTGGGCAGGATGTTTCATCCCTGGGTTTTTCCAGCCATTCACTCAACTTAGTTCCCCTTCCTTCCTTGAGTGCCTCTCAGCATTTCTCTTTTCTCCTGCTATCACTTTCTTGTCCCCTCTTCTGTTTGGTGCCCCGTGGAAAAGGATGAGGAAGACCAGAACATCCTTCCTTCAGCCCTAGCTGCAGGGATTCTGCTCATCTGCTTTCAGCATTTCAATGAGTACACACTCATGTTGATGGATGCAATGTTGATGGATGTTGATGGAGCAACAGCTCCATGTTACAAGAAGTAGCTCCTAGCAGTTCTCATCCTTCCTGCTTCTTGACTCCAGACACGAGCCTTCTGCTGCATACACGCTCCTACGAAACCAAGCTTGGAGGACTTACAGAACAGCTTTGACTTACCATGTGTGGTGGTTGTGGTAGGGTGGCTGCTTAAGCGCATTCCCTGTCCAAGCTGATCCCTTAGAAGCTTGGGGTATACCTGGCAGTCCCCTGAAGATGAGTCACATCTCCACTGCAGTCTGCCTGCTCAAGGTCCTTGGAAGTGTGTGCTGTCTGGAGAGCGTGTCTCTACCTCTCGCTTGAGTAATGAATGAGGGATTGCAGCCTGCTGCTGGATGCAAGGAGCAAGGTCAGGTCCAACCCAAAGAACAGTCCTTCGTGCAGCTCTCCATCTGATTTGAGTTCTCTGTCTCATCCCTATGGTGCTGCAGTAGCTGAGGCCTGCAGAAGTGAGATGTGCCTGCAGCAGGGGGTCTGTCCCAGGCTCTTCTTCCCGTTTTCAAAGGGGAGAGGGAGTTTTCTGGTCTGGGTGGGTAGATGAATGCATTCAAGTCTCTTGGTAGTGCTCTTCTCCCTTTCTAAATGTCTGATGCAGGTTATCCATCACACGAGGGAGCCCCAACCTTGGCTGTGGGTGCAGTTTGCACCAGTGCCATGCCGCCACTTTGGTGTCCCCCTTCTGATGGGATTATATCCACTACCAAATGGATGTGTCTCCTTATAGTAGAAGCTGGGCCAGGCAAAGCAGAGCCAAGGCTCATTGTCTGCCAGGGAAGGAGGGGATGTGTCTTGCTGCTTCTCCCTTTTGTTTGCTCTGCACTATTACTACCTGAAGCCCAGGCAGTTCCCTCATGAGCTGGGAGCACAGATGATACCTGGAGCTGCTGCATCCCTTTCGTGCCCTGCTTTCCCTGCCCTAGTTTTCACATGCACCTACGTGTGCAAATGGCCCTCGGGTGTGAAAGGCAGGAGCCCTCTCTGTAGGCTTGGTCCAGCCTGCTGGTGGGGCTGACTCACTCTTCCTTCACCTCCTCCTTCTCCTCCCACCAAAGATTGACTCTCTCCCCATCTAAGGAGAAAGATGCTGCTTAGGAAATCCTCTCACAGGCTTCAGGAAGGTGAGATGCTGAGGACTCAGAGCAGTGGGCTTCGAGGTGGGCAAGCTCACAGGAACCTGCATCTGTAGGGCAGGTGTTTGTGTCCTGGGGCTGGACGGCTTTCCCACTCGGAATGCCGTCTGCCGGGCTCGAGATGGGGTTTCTAGGCTTAGTTTATGGAGCTGCTTTGCCTTCTGCTTTCATGTGGCTGTTAAGAGCTGACAGTGGGGTTTCCACAGAGGGTCCTAACCTGGTTGTGTGCTCTTGCTTAGCACGCCTCTGCCAGCTGGGCACCTCTGGAAACAGATAGGAAGGGAGGAACAGCAAGCCAACGTTCCCTCCCTTTACAGCACTGATCTTGCCACTGCAGGGCTCCAGAGCAGAGGGTGCCAGCAACTGTTCTTAAGGACCCTGAGTGGAAAGGCAGCAGACCACAGATGGTCCTTAGCAAAACAAAGAGATTTTAAGGCTCTCCCCATGTGGAGCAAAGATTGCCAGCTTGGGCATGGGATGCTGGAGCGTGCTCTTGCACCTGAACGCATCACTCCATTCCTATTGCTTGTTCATTTGCTGGAGCTTCTTTAGGGCTCAGACCTGCAGGTCTAAAACTCCAGGGGCCCAGGGATAAAGAAACCCCAACCAGGTGAGTTAAAAAGAGGGGGAATCCCTGATGCTCAGCTCTGAGTCCTGCAGCTTGGCTGGGTTCACGCTGCCATAGGGAGTCACTCTGAGCACATGCTTTCTGCAGGGGGACACGAATGCCCAGGCTGGCTTCTTGCTGAGCAGCCCATGGAGGTCGTGGTTTGCTTTCCTTGGACAGAACTGGGAGGAAAAACCATGAAATGGTCAGTACCAGGAGCCATAAAAGGAACTCGAATCCTTTGGATCTGTTTTCCGTACACCTTCCAATGGAGAAATCCCATAGAACATCCATGGAGCCTTTGCATTCAGCCCATGTGGGTGCCAGGTAATTATGGCCCTCCACTGGTAGAGCACTACAAGTGACTTCTGTCTTCTTGCCCCTTCTGTCTTGCCCGTCTGGTGTTCTCTGCTCTCTGGTTGTGTAGCCATGGGACCCCCTCTTCAAATGTGGGTATTGCTGTGGGCAGAAGCGAGGAGCTGTTTGTGGAGCCAGGATCCCAGCACATCCAGCAGGAAGAGGAGGGCCATTCACCTGCTTTCTGCACGGGCTTGGTTCGGAAGGCTCTAAAGCAGGTTAAGACAGAAGCTCATGCATACATTCAAACTGGTTTGCAAAGCAAGGCTGCTTTACAAACTGGGACCTCGGTTTGTGACAGAGCTGAGGTGGGTCAGGTTGCTGTTGTCTGCCTCCTTGCTTTTCAGAGGCTTTATTGAACTTTCACTTCGGCTGGGAATCATACAGAAGAAGCTGCATTAACCCCACAGAAGTGGTAAAGTCCTGGAGAGGCTTTATCAGCACAGCACCATGCGATTTGCCATGGATGCGGTCAGTTCGTGCTGTGCAGCTCAACTGTCCCACTCGAGCCTCTTCATCTCCTTGAGCCCAAGGCCGAGCCTGCCTTCTCATCGCCATCTCCTTTCTCTGCAGAGCTTTAGGCTTTACACAGGAGCCCTGCTACCTCTTGCTCTGCTGCCAGAGCTCAGCCTGATCAAGCAGCCTCCTCAAGAGCTCTGACTGAGCTGCTCGTGTTTGAAGTCAGTGCTGGTCCCCAGGCTCTTTCGCTCTGCCTGTGTCTTGCTAGGATGGGCTCCTGCCCAGTGGGAACCATTGGTCCAGAAGAATCAGAGGATCAACCAGGTTGGAAAAGCCCTTGAAGCTCATCCAGTCCAACCATTCCCCAGCACTGCCAAGGCCACCACTAACGCATGGCACTGAGGGCCTTATCTACACCATCTGTGAACCTTTCCAGGGCCGGTGCCTGCAGCCCTGCCCTGGGCAGCCTGTTCCAATGCCTGAGCACCCTGTGGGCAAGGAATTGCTCCTCAGCTCCATCTAAACCTGCCTTGGGGCAGCTTGAGGCCAGTTCCTCTTGTCCCATCCCTTGTTCCTTGGGAGAAGAGACCCCCACCTCCCTACAACCTCCTTTCAGGCAGTTGTAGAGAGCAATAAGGTGCCCCCTGAGCCTCCTCTTCTCCAGGCTAAACCCCCCCAGTGCCCTCAGCCTGATTCCTGCCTGCTCTTGTTTAGAGCCAGAGTCAGAAGATTCCTGGAATCCAACCAGAAGGAGCATCCGAGCCTGGCGAGGGACAGGATGTGCTTGAGATCCATTGTGGAGTCTGCCTCTGCCTTAGGTGCTCACGAGTAAGCTTTAATATATGGAGAGGAGACTTGGTCGCAGCCTGTGAGCCTGGTCACTGGGTCTGGGATGGGAACCCTCTTCCTGGGGGAGGATTGAAGAGGGCTGAGAGGTTTCAAACCTCTCCGGGGCCATTTGCATTTCGTGTTTCTTCATCAGTCTCTAAGAAACCAAAACCCCGCAGCATTGCAGTGAAGCCATGACCAAACTGCCCCCGTGCAAGCACCATGGCAGCGGTGATGGGAGTGAGGCAAGGCTGCCCGTGACCTACCTCGGCACGCGTAGGGTGTTCTGCAGAGCACGGTCCCGCACTTGAAGATGCTGATGGTGACCGGGGCTTCTCTTCTTTGCTCCTGCACTTCCATCCGCGTTGCCCCTGTGCCTGGCAGGGGAGGGCTGCTGCATCTTTAAAGGCTGTGCAGGGCTGTGCGGAGGCAGCTCCATTGAAGTCTTTGAATGAGAGCAGGAAGGGGGGTGTGTGCATGTGGCTATTGGCAGAGCTCTCGTTGACATCCCTCTCAACAGCTGGGCTCTGCTTTGCTTCCGAGCTGCTTGTCAGAGCCATTAGCTTGCTGTAGCAGCAGCGAGGATCCACCAGCGTTTTAGGCAGGGTTGGGAGCTGTGCGAAGGAGCGCCGTTCCCCCGGCAGAGTCCCTCTTGAGCCGGCCGTGGCAATGAGGGCTCCGTGGGGATCAGGGCACAGATGACCTGCTGAGAGTGCAAAACCAGCGCGGTGAGTTTATTTTTAGACTAAGTCTTCAGTTATTTTGGGCTCGAGAGAGATTGCCTGGAGACTTTTCCTTCCCTTCTCCCCCGTACCCACACCGCGTGCAGTGCAGCATAGCCATCCATGCGAGCGTTTCAGGGCTGGGGAGCCGACATCGTTCGTCTCGGGTAAGTAAGTGACAGGGTTTCTGCTGCTTGGCCTGGGGTTCATTGGAAACGGGGCTGCGCTAAACCACGTCTGTGGCTGTGCCAGAGAGCCTGAGCTGAGCTTTCTCCTTCCTCCTTTTGTGATGCAGGGGGGAATCCCCAGCAAGCGCACTGCACTCTCCCATGTCATGAAGGAGTTCCCTGTGACGGTCTCAGGGGTTCTCCTTGTGTCGTAGCTCGGCGTTTCTGCAGCTTGCTCCCGGGTAGTTTCCCTTTTGCCAAGACAAAATGCTTCCTGCTCTTGTGCTGGGTTATCCACGAGAGGGTTTACTTGGCTTGAAGCTGGCTAGCTGGTGAGAAACGTTGGCTAGCTCACTGGCTATGTGCCACAGGACATTTTCAGGTTAGCTTATGCAACTTGGTGTTCGGTAGGACTATATTTGTGTTCACCTATGTATGTTAACCCCATGGTTTAATCGGTGTAAACCTATTACTGAACCGGGTTTAGTTGAGTCAGGAGTTGAGCTTGCCTTCGTTGCCTTCTCACACAGGTTCATCACCTGGTCTTGCCTAAAAAAACCTCAGGGTACTGGAAATGATGTTCCCTCCATTTGAGATTTAGGAGCTGCTTTTGTTGGGCTTGATGTTACCTTCTGCAGGATATTTGTTCAGGTGTGTTGGACCCGTTTCCTTTCCCTTCGTGTCTTTAAAATGTTATGGCTTGCAGATCCTCAAGCCTCAGATGATGCTTCCAGTTTAAATAGGATTCTTCCAGTGTAAAGAAGCATTAAACTGGAAGCATCACTTGTGGCTTGAGATTCTGCAAGCAGCAGGAGCAGCCACTGCGGTGAATGGGGAAGGCTGTGGGAAGGGGAACACCTTACCCCTTACCTGCTCTTCATGCTCCTTCTCTGTCAAGTCCAACTTTTGCAGCTGGCAGCCGAAAGGTGAAGTTGATGTTTTTCTTTTTTCCATTAAATCATCATCATCATTCCCTGCTTTGTGTAATGATCAGCTCTGATTCTGGAAAACAGCCTCAGTGTCTTCTATTTGCTGTGTACCCCTTTGCCCTGTAGTATGTCAAGTGGCTCAGCATCAGCATGGTGAGAAGCAGGAGCATCAGCCTTGAAAACAAGGGGATCTAGATCGCAGCCCTGCTTTTTCAATGAGGGAATCCCATCATTCCAGGTTGGAAGGACCTCAGGGGTCATCTGGTCCAACCTTCCTAGGCAAAGCATGACCTAGACCGGATGGCCCAGCACCGTGTCCAGCCACATCTTGACAGTGTCCAACCCTGGGGAGTCACCACTTCCCTTCCCCGGGGAGATGATTCCAATGGCTGACGGTTCTCATTGGGAAAGGTTTTCCTTACATCCAGACAGAATCCCCCCCTCTTGTGCCCAGCTCCGCTCTCCCGTGTGACTCCTTGTCAAAAGCCTCTGTCTTCTTTGTAGCCACCTTTTAAACCCTGGACTATGGGGACAAGGTCTCCTTTGGGACTTCTTTTCTCCTGGCTGAACAGAGCCTTTCCTCACAGGGCAGCCCGCTCCTCTCGTTATCACTGGGGCCTTTCTGCAGCCTGGCCACATCTCTTTTCATGTATCAGGGATGAACACAGCATTCCAGGTATGGCCCAGCAGGCACTGAATGGGACAATGACATCTTTATCCCTATTGGTGATGCCTGTGTTGATGTTCCCCAGCATCCTGCTGGCTTTTGTGCTGCAGCTGCACACTGGTCACTCCTCTTTGAGCTTGTGTCCATCCCAAGAAGTCTTCCTAAGGCCAGGCATTCTGCTGGAGCCTGGTTACCACCTCTATCTCTTGCAGGGATTTCACTGTGGATGGGATTAGGCAGAAGGAATTCTGCTTGGGGGTTCTGTGGGAAAGTTAGGATGCGTCAAGGGTTTTGCTGTGGGCCGTGGAAGGGTTAACAGAAGTTCCTGCTCAATGCTGTCCTATTGCATCCTGACACAGTGAAAGGAGGTGGATCATTCCTTGCTAGCTTTTCAGGAAACCCCTGTGGTGGACAGCCCTCCTTCATTGTTGCTGGGAAACTGCTTTGACGTCACGGGAGCAGTTCCCTGCTCTTCAGATGAAGACAGGAATAGCTCCTGATGGAGAAAGGAAAACCAGGGGAAATGGAGAAGGGAACTCTCTGATGGGGAGATTCTCATCTTGGATGTGGCTTTACTGCCCCGGGACCCTCAGAGGAGCTGTCCACAAGTGCTGTGTTGGGATGGGCATGAGCCCTTCCTCCTGGCGAGCTGTTTGTGTCTATGGCTTCTGTGGTGTTTCCACTCTCAGCTGCTTTGTGGTTTGGTTTTAATTCCCAACAAGGAGGAACGGGTTCACTGCAGCTCCCAGAAGAAAAGGGAAAGGGAACAGCATCACTGTTTCGTTTGTCTGGTTTTAACATCAAATAGATAACATACCCCTTTGACTTAGGCTGAAGATGGCTTCTGTGGCTGTGAACCTCAAGTTAAAGGAACTTGGAAGCCTGAGGCTGTTTAAACCTGCTTTCTTCAGTATCATTTGACCTCCTCCTCCTGGAAACCCTCCCGTGGTGGTTGTGCAGTAGATTCCTTTCTCCCAGTGCTGTCCTTTCTGTCCAGCCTCTCTAGGAGGCACGTCAAGCTGCTGGAGCAGAAACTCTCTGCATCTCTTTCTTCATGCCTGCAGAATAGGTGTGAGCGAAGTTTACTCATCCGGTTGCAAGTACTTCAGAGATTCTTTAGTACCCAGAAGAGCAGCAGAGAATGCCCTGGGTTCCTCAGTTGAGTCTGATGGTTCCGACTAGAGAGCTGGAAACGCAAGTGAACTGCCTGGCAAGGAGGGGGTGTGGAGCAGGGAGGCTGCACTGCCGATGCTGAGCGCTGCAAGCAGAATCCCATCTCCTCTTCCTCCAGTCGCCTTTTCTTGTTGGGTCACTTGAATGTAAAAGCTGTTCCAGTGCATGGTTCCATAACAGGCAATCACAGAGTCATTATTTTAGGCTGATTTCAGACCATTTGTTGTGGCTGCTCACTTGCATTTTCATGTGATACCTCCCTCCGTGCACCGTTTTCTCCTCTCAATGCGTATATAAAAGGAAGCATGCCTCAAAAGTGGAGCAGGAAGCCAAATCGGGGTGGGGAGGAGGCTTGCAGTGGGATCTGGGGATCTTTACAGCCTCTGGCTTTGGTGCTGAACTGCATTATCTTCCTCAGGAGATCTCCAGCATGCCTGAATCCAATGATTGCCTTCTTTCTGTGTCATCAACTTGTTCGCAGCAGCAATGAGGTGGGAGCTCTGGTCTTGCATAGCGTATAGGCTGCTCCAGGAGTCAAAAGCAAGGACCCGACTAAGCAGGCAGTCAAGCTGGATTCTCTGTGAGCATCGGTCAACTCTGCATTGAAGCTTCCTGCATATGGTGACTCTTCCTGCCACTGCTGTCCCCAGTCAGCAGTTTCCTGGTATAGGGGGAAAAAAAAAACCCCACACTTTCCCTTTGTCATTTTGCTGTTCTCCTTTGGCTTGCGAGGCCCTGGTAGAGCTGACTCAGTGATGGCAACTGACTGCATGATGCTATGGACGTTGCCACCTCTGTGTTCCTGGCAGAGAACAGGATCTGTGTCACTTCACTGACAGGCCATTTCTCCCCTTGCGTTGGTGCTTGTGGTAAGGATGCTTCTGAGCTGGGATACCCTCCTAACTGGTACAGGGAATCCTTCCCTTGGGTTCAATATCTGCTCTCATTCTGAAGGCTCAGGGCTCGGTTACGAGTGGAAGATACCTCCTTTGCTCCTGATATTCAGCTACCGCTGTGAAAGGCAGCAGTTTAAGTTGCATGAAAAGAACAGAGTGGCCTTTGGGGCAGGAAGCAAAGACCTGGCTTGAGAGAGAACATCTGGAGGGGCAAGAAATCACTTGTCCTGCTTTGAATGTTGTGGTCATTCAGATGCAGCCGTACTGGTGAACAGCCTTTCTAGAGGTACTTAGAAAGAAGAAGCGCTCCAGAATTGCACCTCTCTCCAGGCTCCGGTTCCTGTGTTCCTATTTAATCTTTTCCCTCTTTGGAGTTGTTTGGGTGGGATGTGCTGGAGACCTCCTGATGTGCTCCAGAATTGAACTTGAGGGGGCTTTGCATCTCACTTGCATTTCCTGTCTCCTTATTCCTATAAGGTTATTTCCACCTGAAGTCGAACCTTTCCATCTGCATCATCAGTTCACCTCTGATGTAATGTGGGGGTGGAGATTAAGATATAAGGCAGTGACTAAGCACTGGGAGCCTATGCGCTGTGCAGTCAGATACAAGTGGCCTCCTGGGCTTTGGGTTGGATTTGATTGGTTTTTCCTGTTGGTTTGGGGTTGGTTTTTTCGCTAGGAACTAAATGGGAGTGAGGAATTAAATCCTTCTCTTCAATGGTAATAAAACAATGGAGAGAATTCAAGAGAGGTTCATTCATTGGCTGAGACAATTGCAGTTTGAGTGTTCCTGGGGATGGTGTTGGGGCTTTCTCACTGCTCCAGGTGCTGGTTCTAGGTCAAACTGTTGCCCCTCTTAGGGTGCTGTGTTCCCCAACAGGAGAACCTCTGCTCTGGAGCCAGGCTGCCAGAGCTGGGCTTGCTCAGCCTCGAGAGGAGAAGGCTTCTTAAGGGGAGACCTTAGAGCAGCTCCAGTGCCTAAAGGAGCTGCAGGGAACCTGGAGAGGGGCTTGGGACAAGGAATGGAGGGACAGGCCAAAGGGAATGGCTTGAACCTGCCCAAGGGGAGACTGAGCTGAGCTCTTAGACACAAGCTCTTCCCTGTGAGGGTGCTGAGGCGCTGGCACAGGGTGCCCAGAGAAGCTGGGGCTGCCCCTGGCAGTGCTNAGACACAAGCTCTTCCCTGTGAGGGTGCTGAGGCGCTGGCACAGGGTGCCCAGAGAAGCTGGGGCTGCCCCATCCCTGGCAGTGCTCAAGGCCAGGTTGGACACAGGGGCTTGGAGCACCCTGCTCCAGTGGAAGGGGTCCCTGCCTGTGGGCAGCTTTGAGGTCCCTTCCAACACAAACCAGTCTGTGATTTGATAAAGCAGAGTGTACTCAAAAGGCTCTTTACCCGTTTGCTTTCAAGCCGAGGCTTCAGACCTGTTGCGGGATGCCCCTGTCAGCAGTGTCTGTGCAGGCAGCTTCCATTCTGCAGAGCAGACTGGACCCCGAACTGAGGGGGGTGTTTGAGGATCTGTGGTGACCCTCGTTGGTTGTGTTAGCAAAGCCTCGAATCACAGCCTCCTGTGACACCTCTGCTTTAACAGAGCAAAACCCCTGCCAGCTGTGGTGCCCTGGCAGAAGAGGGGAGGACCAAAGCCTCTGTGCAGGCAGGGAGCACTGTGCTGCCTGGCGCAGGAGAACCGAGGAGCCTTTAATGCCTTGAATCTGCAGCCGCCTCCACTTCTTCCTGTGAAAACCTTTTCCTAGAGCAGACGCTGTGCTCAGGAAGGGGAATGGGGAAGGGGGGGGGGACGACTCTAAATCACCCCCAAACTCATCCGGTTGCTCCTAGTGACAGAGCCTTGTTGCCATGGAGCTGCGATTCTCATTGGCTGCCTCCGAAGCCAATGAGCAAATTGGTGGGGCAAGCATCACTTGGTGATAGATGATGCTGATGCTGAAGCCTTACACAGAGGGATGAAGTGAAACACTGAAGGCCACAGCTTGTTGGGGTGAATTATCAGTTGCACCAGCAAACCTCCCTCGGGCTGGTCCAGCTCATCCTGCCTACACTGCTCCCGGTGCTCAGAATTGCCATGATTGCCACCCAAGCAATGGCGTGGGGATTGTCCTGTCCCCCAGTGAATCACCAGCCTCAGGATGTTTATTTCTGAGCCCTCAGCGCACTTTAACTCTGCTTTAGTGTGCAGTTGGATGTACTTTGTTTCTAAGTATGCTTTCCTGCTATGATATAACCAGCCTGAAGAAAGCTGCTGTTGTTATGGCTGTGTCAGGATTTCTTCTTGGCAATGAGGCTCTGCAGCCTTCTCTGTAGTGAAAACTCTATTCCATTAACGTTGGCCAGAGCTGAGTCTGAAAATTGCACCCTCAGCAAGTTTGATGGTAACCCAGAGCTGTGTAGTGCAGCTGATACACTGGAGGGATGGGATGCCATCCAGAGAGACCTGGACAGCCTGGAGAGATGGGCCCCCTCAAACCTCATGCATGTTGTTCTACAAGGCCAAGTGAAAGGTCCAGCCCCTGGGGCAGAGCAATGCCAAGTACGAGTGCAAGCTGGTTGGAGAATGGATTGAGAGCAGCACTGAGGAGAAGGACTGGGGAGTGTTGGTTGATGAGAAGCTCCCCATGACCAGTGTGCACCTGAGCCCAGATCCCCCCCATGTGCTCGGCTGCATCTCCAGAGCATGAGCAGCAGCTCAAGGAGAGGATTCTCCCCCTCCAGCAGCTCCAGTGCCTAAAGGGACTACAAGAAACCTGGGGAGTGTCCCACCACCCTCCCAGGGAAGAGCTTCTGCCTAAGAGCTCAGCTCAGCCTCCCCTTGGGCAGGTTCAAGCCATTCCCCTTGGCCTGTCCCTGCATCTCTTGTCCCAAGCCCCTCTCCAGGTTTCCTGCAGCCCCTTTAGGCACTGGAGCTGCTCTAAGGTCTCCCCTTAAGGAGCCATCTCCAGGCTGACCCAGCCCAGCTGTAGAAGCATCTCCGTGACTTCCTGTGGACTCCACCAGCTCCGCATCCTTGTGGTGCTGCTCCAGAGCCGAACACATCATCTCCATCATGTCCCTGCCAGGGCTCAGCTCAGTCCCACCCACCCCAGAGGCCTCTCAACTTCCACATGCTCTGCAAGCCGCTGTCTGTCACAGCAGCTCCTGTCTGCCACCCCCTTGCTGCAGCCCACGTCTGTCCTGGGGGAGCAGGGCTGATTCATTCATACCAAAAGGAAACCTCCTCTCGAAAGCATCGCTATTGAGAAGCACCAGCAATGCACATATCTTCATTGAATGATGTGTGCAGGGAAGCATCCTGCAGGGCTGCTGCTGGGGATAGAAGCTGTATTGTGAGAGGGAAGCCAACAAATGTCAATTCAGTGGCTCTGAGTTGTCTTTTCTGGAAGAGGAGAGGGAAAGCTGATGATATTCTCCTTGTGATGCCAAAGTTCCATTGTAGTACGATGAGAGAAGATGCCTTTCCCATGCTCTGAGGTGCCTGGCTTGGGGCTAAAAACTTGTTATAGTGGGGTTGGTGAGTAAATCATGGGCTCCTTTGCTGTGGGAGGCATGGGAGCAGAGTACAACTGCCCCCATGCAGCACCCTCACTCTGAACCCTTGAGCTGCATCACTTCCTCCTTTCCTGGAAAGGAGAACCATTTCCATATCAAGTTCCAGGGCTCAGTGCCTGCACAGGGGAGCTCTGTGTGTGTCTCAGAGACTCTGTTCTGCCCAGGTAGTGTCTCCAGAGACTTGGTGAGAGTTGTGCAGGTCCTGCAAGGTTCCCTTGAGCCAAGGGGTTGTGCTGTCGTTAGGGTGCTTGGTTTGGGGTCTTTGTATGCAGCTCAGAAAGGAAGTTACAACCTGTATGGACAAGAGTCTGTGTTACAGCTGAAAACTCTCTCCAGCACCTGATTCCCTTCTCCCCTTTTGGCAGGTGCCCATTGCTGCGTCATAGGGCTCTGAAGATGTCCAACAGCAACACAGCCCAGGAGTCTCTGGAAATAATGAAGGAGTCAGAGAAAAAGGTGGTTGAGGAATCTGTGAACAAAACCAAATACATATCCAGGTCACCGAGCAAGGAGGAGGTGGAGAAGGATGGGGGGGAGGAGGTCAGCGTGCGCCAGGAGTCTCAGGTAAGTGCAGATGAGGGGGTGGTCCCTTAGGGGAGTCCCCCACATTCAGCTTCCTGCCTTCTCTTTCCTTTTTCCATAGAGGCGAGCTTCAAGCCATGGACATGCCAGGAAAAGAGCCAAGGTATGACCTCTTCTGATGTCCCATTCTTCATTGTGGCCACTCTGGACTGGGTCATGATCCAAGGCTGGTACTATCAAGCCTTTCCTGTCTGCAGATGCAACAACGCAGCACATGAATGCTCAGGACAGTCATTTGCCATGCACTGGAGCAGGAGTGCTCCTTTTTAACACCTGGAGGAACTGTTTGCTGCTATTTACTGGCACTCCTTTCCCTTCCCCACAGCCCAGCACACCAGAGGTGCAATTCAGAGGTGTCACTGGAGGGACAGGCCATGTTACATCCTCCAGTTAAAAGACAGAGTTAGGTACAACTGCCATATGTAAGGCAGAACATGTCTGTGCACCTCAAGCCTTTCTCCTTATTGTTGCTTCTCCCTGGGATCTCATGGGACTGGATAGAATGGTTTGGGTTGGAAAGGACCTTAAGATCATCCAGTTCCAGCTCCCTGCCATGGGCAAAGACACCTCGCACTAGACTGTGTTGCCCAAGGCTGTGTCCAGCCTGCCCGACTGTGTGAGTGACTTGGTAATGCAGCATCGTGACCTTAAGTGAGTGCATTTTGGCTGCGGTGTCTTAACTGTCCTCTTTCTTTTCCTTTTCCAGTCTAATTCAAAGCTTAAACTGGTCAGGAGTTTGGCTGTATGTGAAGAATCATCTAGCCCCTTTGTAGATGGGCTGTTGGAGTCACAGGTAGGCCTAGAATGAGGCAAGCTGGGGAGTAGGGAAGCCTGGAAAATCCTTGCCTTACTGGAAGGGATGTCCTGTCCTCTGAGAGCCAGGAATTTTGAAAGAATGGGTTATGTCTGTGGGTACTCCTCATGCATGAAAGGAATCATCAGCATCAACCCCCTGGGCGCTCACACTGTGCAAGCTTATGCCCCCAAAATGGAATGGTACTTTGGCCATAGGAAGGAAGATTTGATGCCAGCCCTTTCCCTGATGCTCAGGCTGAAAGCAGTCAGCTCACAAAGCAAAAGAGGTGATCCCCATCTGTGGTCACTGTGGGCAGTGAAGAAGCTGAAGCTTGGAGGTGAGCAGCAGTCAGGGAGGTGCTTTAGAAGAGGCTTCCTGACATAGTGCAGGACTCGCCTTAGTGAGTGAAAGATGTAACAGCATCTTATCAGCTTCAAATAGGGAAGTGTGTGAATTAGATTCTGAGGTGATCCAGGCAAGTGACAGCAGTGACAAATGCTCTTGAGAGTCCCCTCAGTGCCTGCCAAAGGCTTCTCATTGGAAGGAGGGTGAGGAGAGAGACTGCTTTGGCTGCTCTTAGAATGGGGCTGCTTGTGAAATGGCTCCCATCCACGGCCTGAATCCCCTGCCTTTCAGCGCTCTCTGTCCCAGCTCCAGGGAAAGTTCAAGTGAACAATGTTCAAGCCCAGCCTGGGGTTTTTTGTTGCAGGATATCATTCAGCTGCACGTTAGCTGCCCTTCAGACAAGGAAGAGGAAAAGTCCACCAAAGATGGGGCTGAGAAAGAAGAAAAAGACAAGAATAAAGAAAAGGCACCAAGGAAAATGCTGTCTCGAGGTGAGGTGCTCGATGGTGACTGGATCACTTCTGTGGCATCCTTTCTGGAGCAGAGCCTGCAGAGTAAGGGGAAGGATTTCCTTAGGCTGGCATGTGCCCTAGCAGACTTACAGGCTTCCTGCATCATTCCTAGTGATCTGGTGGCTTTTTAACAGTGCAGATGCAAACCCAAGAGCACCCACCATAAAGACTTTTGCTTCCAGTTTCAGTTGCCACACGTGGCAAGCTGTGAGGTTGCAAGGTCAGCTCAGTTTTTGCTGTACAATCCTGCGTGTGTGATTTTGGGGCATAGAAATGGCTAAAAGATACACATTTAATCTGGTGGGCAAATTGCAGCCGAAGTCGTTGTACAAACATCTGCACTGGGACAGGTTCAGTTTTGCTTGCTGGTTTTGCTGTCATTGCTTTTAAATGACAAAGGGTGTGGGGGGAGGGAAAGAACAGGCTTCTTCTGCACCCAGTATCAGAGGTGCAGAAATTGCTTGTACAGAATATGCTATAATAGCATGGAATAGCCTGAGTATGCTCCAAGGGGTTGCGTTTAGGGACAAGGTTACCTTCCATGACCCCATCTCATCTCCCTCTCTCTGGCATCCTCCTCCCTTGTGCCTTTTACCAATGCTCCTGCAGCCCATGGCAGAAACGGGACATGGTCCTGATTGTACTGATGGAGACACTTGACCTAGAGGTTGTGTTCAGAGCCTGTGCTAGAAACTGAGCTCAAGCCCAGGTGATACAGGTCCCAACCTGAAGAAGGTGGGCTTTTCTTCCTCTCTTCTTGTCATGAATACTCAGTGCTGAAGGATGAGGCTCAGTTCCCTGTGGGGACAGGAAGACACGCATCTCTTCCCTTCGCTCTGTTCTGTTGCAGTGTGTTGTTAACTTGTTCTGCTGTTGCTGTTGTGTTGTTTTCAGATTCCAGCCAGGAATATACAGACTCCACTGGGATAGATTTGCATGAGTTTTTAGTAAATACACTGAAAAAAAACCCACGGTAGGTGCCTTCTCATTAAAACCACTTGCTAATGGAGTGAAGGGAGGGAGTACCTGGTGACCAGTGAATCATAGAATGGTTCGGGTTGGAAAGGACCCTAAGATCATCCAGTTCCAAACCCCCTGCCATGGCCAGGGATGCCTCACGCTAGGCCATGTCACCCAAGACTCTGTCCAGCCTGGCCTTGAACACATTGATGGACTCTTAAACCCATGGAGTTTGTGTGCACGTGTGGCTATGTCTGTGCCTTGGGAGGAGGGGGCATTACAGCAGCTATGGGAAGTACCTGCGAGTGTGTTTTCCCTTTCAGAGGCTGTTACTGGAGCTGGGGCAGTGTAGAAATGAGAAGGACAACTGTGATTTGATATACCGCGGTCAAGCAAAATGTGTGATTGTGTGTGATGGAGAGATAGTGTTTGTTTGAATGCAAGCAGGAAGGAAGCTTGATTACTTGAAAACCCTTTCTATAACTGACTGTCAAACTCCAGCCTCAAAAGAAACCACTGCTGTGTCAGTAATAAATAGAATCAAGCCAACTGCTGGCATAGGAATAGCAAAGCCAGAGTCTCTACCAGTGGAGCTTCCAGCAGAGCAGAGAGTCAATATTACCCGAAGCCCACCACGGAGTAAACCAACTTTAAACAGCCAGATACCTGGCAATTCATTTACTATATATGAATAAATGTGGAGTTTCTTAGTTCATTGCTGTGGAGGGTGTGTGAAGCCTGAGTAACAGGGTTGCTTGCTCCAGGTATTTGTGAGTTTATCACAGGGAAGGGCTGTCACACAGAGAAAGCAGAATTTCACTCTTTAAAGGTGGCCTTTGTGTTTTTTTGACAGGGATAGAATGATGCTACTAAAGTTAGAACAGGAGATTCTGGAATTTATTAGTGATAACAAGTAAGTGATCATCATGTTTGTGTCATGCAAAAGAGTATGGAGTGTCTTTTGGGCACACTGGGAAGAGGCCTGTTCTTTTGTACATCCTCACAGAGTCATAAAAAGGTTTGGGTTGGAAGGGACCTTAAAGCCCTTCCAGTTCCAGCTCCCCTGTCATGGGCAGAGGTACCTTCCACCAGGCTGCTCCAGTCCCTGTCCAACCTGGCCTTGATCCTCCACCTCCATTTATCCGTCCACAAGGACATGATTCGTGACTTAACTGCTTGGGATATGTGCCATGGTCTGATGTGGGATCTGGTTAAGGGATCGCCAGCCTTGATCTCTCTTTTGGTGTCAGACGATCATTGTTTCAAAGCCTTCTGAAGTCTAATGCTTTCTCCCTTCTTGTCAGCAATCAGTTTAAGAAGTTCCCTCAGATGACCTCATACCATCGGATGCTGCTGCACCGGGTCGCTGCCTACTTCGGCATGGACCATAATGTGGACCAAACTGGGAAGGCAGTCATCATCAACAAGACCAGTAACACACGAATGTAAGGGGGAAGGAGGGGAGGAGAACAACTGGGCTGGAATCCCCTTCCCTCCATGGGGCTATCTGAGCCCCAGATGCAAAGCTCTGGTCCAGAGCAGGATGGATCCCACACCATGTGTTTTGCCTCCATAAGAAGGGCAGGTCTGCTCTCTAGAAGAGAAGAATCCTTCATTTCCAGTCCTATTTGCAAGCCCTTCCTAGCTCTCTAGTTCTCAAAGAGGCAGGAGCTCTTGTTGCCCTCACAAAGGAGAGATTTAACACAACAAACACCTTTGCACACCTCCTTAATCCCTGCAAAACCGTGGGCTTAGGGAGACAGTTCTGTGCCTTACGTTTCCCCTTCTAACAAGGACTGGTTCTTCCTTTGCAGCCCTGAGCAGAGGTTCTCTGAGCACATCAAAGATGAGAAGAATGCAGAGTTCCCACAGAGGTTCATCCTAAAACGAGATGATACCAGCATGGACCGAGATGATAATCAGGTAAGGGGTGGTAATGCAGTGTCTCCGTGCTTTGTGAAAGTCAAATGTGGCTTCTCTAAACTGAGAACTCTCAATTTCTCTTGGGCTTCCTGCAGTAACCTTCTTTAATAGAAGCTTCCACCCCACCCAAGCAGCTGCCTCTAGCTGTATCCTGAAAACCTGACAAAATACTGTGGAAATGCATGAAGAATTTGTGTGGATTCTATGGGGGGTACTTTCCTGTACCCTGAATATCGTCTAGTGGCTGGGCCAGGCTTTAAGGTGAAGCCTTTTGCTAAGGTTCCCTTGGAAATGCCCCAGAGCTGTGTTGCCAAGCATCTCTCCCACCCCTTCCTGGGGCTTGCAGCGAGTCCAGCTGCAAAGTCAACAGGACTGAGAGTGCTGCTGGAAGGAAACCATCGACAAAATGCAACACTTTTTGCCAGTCATCCAAGCTCAAAACCCTCCTGAATCTCTGGCTGCCCTCGGGCTGTCTCAGGTGGCACCAGA
Organism: Agapornis roseicollis; assembly: GCA_002631895.1. Lineage (NCBI taxonomy): Eukaryota > Metazoa > Chordata > Aves > Psittaciformes > Psittacidae > Agapornis > Agapornis roseicollis. The sequence continues at coordinate 17,852 of NDXB01000456.1, read as the reverse complement.
CCCGTAATATAGAGCTAGCTTGTTCATCTGTGGCTGCGTTCCCAGCCTGTGTCAGACAGACTCTTGAATGTCAGAACTGGGGCAGGAGAGGCAAGAGACAGGAGACCTCTTCACCAGGGATCTCAGACTCTTTGCTCTTGTAGCTCCTGGCTTTACATCGCCCCAGAATACCACTATCCCTTGCCTTTGGGTCATGTTGCTGAACTTAAGTCGTCAGGCTGGGGAGCTGCTCATTGCAATCAGTATCCGTTTCTGGTTTCCCCATGGTGGCACTCTGCAGGTGATGCAGCTACCCACGAAGCACAGAATTCATGTCTGAACAGGAGTTTGCTGTGTTGGCATATGCTCCAAAGAGCAGCCTTTAGCTTTTGACCCCTGGGAACAGTCTTCCAGAAGCACGTGGTGATATTCCTGATCTGGCCTTGCTGAATCAGGCAGAGTAGTTGTGCTTGATCCAGGAGGTGGAGTGCACTAAGACCTCCAGGATGTTCATCCCTAGACGTAGGTGTTCGGAAGGTAGGTTCAAAGGCAGAGGCTGTGTCACTGCATCCAGGCATCGTGCACGCACTCCGTAATCCACGTCCACTTACGCTGCTGCAGAGAAATGCCAGCAGCTGACTGAGCCCCCTGCTCCCATTGGCAACTGCTGACCCGCTGAGATGTGTTTGTCCCTTCAGATCAGACTCCCCTTGCAGGATGGGAGAAGGAGCAAATCTATAGAAGAGCGAGAGGAAGAGTATCAGCGGGTCAGGGAGCGGATATTTGCACGAGAGGTAAGCTTGGATGACTCACTTGCCAGGTACCCTCCTGGAACGTTGTGGCAGAAGGTGGCCTTGACTATACTGAGAGGTCAGATCTTGTCAGTGCTTTTTCTACCCATTTCCGAGTGGTCTTCCTAAGGTTGAATTCCAACTCCTACCAAAGATGTCTAAGACCTTGAGATAGAGGAGCTACACCTCCACTCCCCAGTCTGCTCCTTCCCTAAATTGCCTACTACACGTGTGGGGACGGACAGAGAGGGCAGGTTTGCTCCTTGCTGCCCAGCAAGATGATCAGGTTTTGCAGTGGCATTTCTAGGATGACTTAGCAAATCAGTGGATGGATCTGAAAGGAGCTGCAACTTCGACCTCCTGACCAAGCAGTGCTGGCTTTGGAGTATCAGGCAGGGCTCTGTGCCTTTACAGGGTGAATTGGGCAGGACATTGGTTGTCCTTCTTCTGAAGTGTCCAGCTTGGTTATTGCTTCCTTGAAATCTCTGCTCCCTACATGGAACTCCTCTAAGTTGGAGCTGTGTTCCTTGCTCACATCTGGCTCAGAGAGGCTGCTGTGCTTTGCTCTGTTGAGTATTGTCTGCCAGCTGGAGGCAGCTCTCCATGCTGTGCCAAGTGATGGGATCAGGGCCGATTCCAAGTGCCCACCTACATGGATCACGTTCAAAGTCCAGCTCCTTGCCTGCTGCTTTTGAGCACCTTGGGGAAGATGCCTTTCCTTCATCCTAATGGGAATTGCCATGTGCCTGCCCAAGGAGGATGTTAAGGCAGCTGCTGTGCTGAGCTGAATTGAGTCACCAGGCTTCAGCCATTGACTCTCCAGCCGGTTGTGATCAGGGAATTGTCTTCCATGCACAGGCCCAAAGCCATCCAGACAGGTTAGCAAGCAGCCCTGCCTGTAGTCCTGGACTAGAGCATGTGCTGCCCTGTGTTAGCACACCAAGGGGTGGGCAGGTACTTACCCTTGCTCTGTGTTCATGGTCTGAGCCAGCGCTTTGCTTCTGACTTCCAGAGGCAGGGGTGACTCTGGCAGGGTGGCCTGAGCTGCCTTGGAGCCCTCGGTCTTTTTGCCATGGCTCTGATAACTGCATTTAGCAAATAAGGACCCTTGTGTTGTTCCATTGACAAAGCTACCGTCAAAGCTGCCTTAAAGCAATGAAGGAGGGAGCTGAGGACTCAGATTTGCAAACTCTTGAGACATCTCAGGGTCATAGGTACAAGGAAAGGTTCCTGATGGACCTGGATGGAAGGCCAAGGTTGCCTGGTGTGCAGCAAGACTCCTGAGTAACTGGTGCACAACACAAACTGTGTTCAAGTCCCATACTGTTAGTGCTTTGCTCCTCTTTGTTTGGAAATTGCTTTGTTGCTTCTAAAGTTACTAAGTCTTTCCTTTCTTTCCTTCCCATCTCCATGTATTTCCCATGCTTCCAGGCTGGCCAGAATGGATATCTCACCGACAGCAGGTCAGTACTGTTCAGCAGACACTATCTGTAGCTCTGGCTTTCATTTCAAGCAGAGTGCGCTGCAGAGGGCACTGGGAGCATGTTTGAGCAGCATTTTCTGATGGAGTAGTTTTCCTGTGGATGAAAAGGCTGGAAAGGTGGAGTTAGTGACAAGTCACCTTGCTGCAGGAGGACCATCTCCTCCGGTGCTGCCTTCTCCGTTCCTGTGCTTGTGATCTTTAGCTGGTCACCAGGCTCACTGCTTAGGATGTGGTGCTGGTTCTTTCTAAAGTCCTGGGGCTAAGGGAGGGTGATCAAGCTGGGAGCACAGCTCTGGGTGTAGCAGCATCCCAGCACATGGGTGTTCCAGCTGAGCAGAAAGACTCGCCAGGGCTGGTGTGGAAAGGGGACTCAACCAGCCTCGTCTCAAGGCCTCTGTTAAAAGCTCCCTGTTGTGAGATAAGGGATCATGCTCCGACCCTGCTGGCATTTCTTCCAGGTGGGGATCTGGCTAGGGAAAAGGGCCAAGAGGCAGCTCTCAGCACACACAAGGGACCATCAGCAGCGCCTGGCTCTTCCTAGTGCATGCCCAAGGAAGCTGTGCCCCGGGGCATGTGTTTGCTGTCAGATCCCTATGCCAAGTGCCCATGTGCTGCTGCTGGGGCTCCCCCCGCAGTGTGGCAGCGCTGCTGCAAGTCCTGCTGCTGCCCCTTGCCCTGGGTCTGAGCCATTCCACCTCTGCAGGGCCAACCGGGACAGTTTGAGCCGGGCCTCGGGCAGCCGCCAGAGCAGCACCGAGAGCGAGATAAAGTCGCTGGAACCTCGGCCGTGGAGCAGCACAGACTCCGATGGCTCCATCCGCAGCCTGCGACCACCCGTTACCAAAGCCAGCAGCTTCAGTGGCATCTCCATCCTGACCCGGGGGGACAGCATCGGGAGCAGCAAAGGCAGCACTGCCAGCAGGACGTCCCGGGCAGGTACTGTGCTGCTTGTAGTCTTCGGGCTGGGGAGCTGGGGCTCGTGATGCTTTGGGCACAGGACATGGTTGGCATCGTCTGAATGCATCCGGTACCTGGACAGGGATATACCAGTTGCTTCATCTCCTTTTTCATTACTCTCTGCTAGATCTCCGTTCCCTTTAGCACATTTCCCCAAGACAAAGGACATGGGTTAGTCCCATACCCTGAAGCCATTGTTTTCTCTCCCCTNGTCTTCGGGCTGGGGAGCTGGGGCTCATGATGCTTTGGGCACAGGACATGGTTGGCATCATCTGAATGCATCCGGTACCTGGACAGGGATATACCAGTTGCTTCATCTCCTTTTTCATTACTCTCTGCTAGATCTCCGTTCCCTTTAGCACATTTCCCCAAGACAAAGGACATGGGTTAGTCCCATACCCTGAAGCCATTGTTTTCTCTCCCCTGCTGTGCTACAAGGGCTGCTCACCAGAATCCCTCACAGGCCTAAGGAGCCTTTAGTTAAGGTGAACCATCTGGCCCTTTCCCTTGCTTTCCAACAAAGGAGGGCTAGGGAAGTGTGTCACCAATTAGTCTGTCTCATCAACCGACTGCATTAAGTGGTATCTGCCTACAATGTTCACTCCAAATGATTCACTGTGCTCCTGAGAATGTAGTGGCAAGGGGTTGGAACTGGATGAGCTCTAAGGTCCCTTCCACGACAAACGAGGCTGGGATTCGATGACTTTAATGATGCAGTGCTAAATGAGGGGCCGCGTTGGTTACCTTGACTGTGCAGTATCAGTGAGCAACATCCAGGAGCAAGAGGGAAAAAGCAAGCACCACCTTTGGTATCCTCATTTATTCTGTGGGGGAGGACTATGGGGCTCTTTTCCCATCTCAGCATTTAGCCCCTGGGCAACTGTCAGAAGCTCTTTCCCTCTTTGCACCATGCAGCTGCTGATGCAGACATCCTTAGCAGAATGCCTGAAGATGAGCTGTTGCAGTGCAGTAGATCAGAGGCAGAATTCATTAAATAGCAGCTAGTGGGCATCAAGCAATAGTTTCACAGCCCTTTTATTTCTGGAAGTGAGACTGAAATAGTCAGGAGAGCATTTCCCAGCTGGGTGCCCTGCATCATCTATTGCACTCCTTCCAAACCGTTTTTCCTCCCATTGGAAGGAATTGCTTCCAGCCTTCCATCTCCTAGGCTTGTACTCAAAAGATGTGCGTGTGTTGGATCTGTGAGGCCATAAAATAGGATTCTCTGTTCAGGGCAAGCACTTGAACAGGTCAGGACAATGTAGTTAGTGTCTGAGCCACAGAACTGAGCTGTGACTGGGAACAGCTCAGCTTCTCCCCCCCAGACTGGTTTATGGTACTGAGCTGACAGGAGTGTACCCGATAGCATCCCATGCTGTCATCTCTGCCTTGTACTGAGGTGGGGAGCCCTGCATCAGGCAGGGGCTGCTGTTAACACCAGGTTCCTCTGCCCAGTGGAAAGCCTGTGGCGTATAGCAACTACCTGAGACCTATGGGTGGGGACTGCTGTGTCCCCATGTGGAATGTGGGTGCTAAGTTGGGGTCAGGGAAGAGAAAACACACTCCTGGAAATAGCAGCTATGCAAGTGATGGCTGTAGTGTGGAACGGTGATTGCATCCTGGTCCCATTCCCTGTGTGGGGCAGGGGGAGGAGGTGCTGTGACCCACTGTGGAGTTGTGCAGACACGATGAGAGAGGTGCCATAACCTGGAGTGCTGGGGGTGTCAGCACCTTGGTTAGCTGTGAAGGGAGGCAAACCAACGTAGCCTGCAGCCTGCTCACCCTGTCCCCTGTGGGAGCTGCCATGTGGACAGCAGAGGCTGCAATCTGGCTGCAGTGCAGGAGGTAGTGACAAGATCTACCCCTCCATCAACAAATGCAGGTCTTTCTCTCTCAGGTACCAACCCTGCCATGCCTTTCTCTGTTCAAGGTCTGGTACTAGGTGCCCCTGAAGCATGCAGCCAGTCCCCCTCTTCACAGCCCAGCCGTGGCCTCCTACCCTGCACAGCCCAACAGCCTCAACCACAGCCACCCCAGCAGCCACCACCACAGCCCCAGGGACTTGCACCTGCAGCCCAGCAGCAGCCAGCCATGAGCAACCACATGATATCCCAGGTGAGTTGCTGCACAGCACCCAGGGACTCCATAAGCTCCTTGGGCACCCAGTGGGGAGATAGAAACAGAGCCAGGGTGCTCCGGATTCACACCTGCCCAGTGGGGTTTGGGTATCTTCACACTTGCCACCTGTTAGGGAGTGATGGTTCCTCCATGCTATGGGGCCTTGCTGTGGCTGTGGATGATGCTATGTGACAGCTTGCCAGCCTCTTCTATATCTGCTCAGGCCAGCAGCTCTCCTGGCAAGGGATCTATAGCCTTTTGCTGAGTGGTGGGATCATGTTCTGGACCCAGTTGCCATCCTGGTGAGGGACTGTCACGAACAGTAGCTGAGTTTGAGCTTTCCCAGTGGTCATCTCATGTCCTGGGAAGAGGCAGACCTGGAGCTGTACCTGGATCTGGTATTCTCCAGACCCTCCCAAGTGACATTCCACAACCTGCAGGGCTAATCCTGCGGATGGAGCCCTCGTTCCTGCATGCTTTGTTCTGTTCCTGAGGCTCCTGCAAGCAGCTTCTGGAGCTCGTACAGGGTCACTGCATCTTGCTGAGGTTTTCCTTTGTATCTTTTACTGTTTGGCTGTTCTGATAGTGCAGGAACAAACTTTCCTGTCTTGGAGTGTTGATGAAAGATGTGAGAACACACTGTCCCCTTGGTGCACCTGCAAGTTCAGTGCTCAAAGCATAGTATGTGGTGCTTGAGTTAGGTATCATCACCAACAGGCATCAGCCTTTGCAGCTCCACAAAGCAAAGGATGGGGATATGTGTCCTCACAGAGAAACGACTGCTCCCCTGGTCTGCTCTCCTTGCTTTCCAACCCTCTGCAATGCCCCCCTCTGTGTTTGCAGTTGGCTCACTTGATTAACCTTGTTCCTTCTTTCTCTCCTTCCTTCTGTCCTTCCTTCCCCCTACTTTTCCCACTCTCCCCCCTTCTCTGCTGGTCATAGCCGGTCCCAGCGCTGCAGCCTGTTCAGTATTCTCCAAGCTCCTGCCCCCAAGTCCTCTTGCCAGTCTCTCCACCCCAGCAGTACAACTTGGTATAAACCCCATTTCCTCTTCTGCACTCACTCTGTTGTACCCGTGTGCTGTGGTTTGTGTTGCCTGAGCTTTTGCTAACCAGGTACATTGCAGACACTGCACCCAGTGGGTTTGGGATTCATGGAGGCTCTGTGCTGCCAGAGTCAAGGCAGTGGCATGTCTGAGGCTGTGAGACCCACCAGAGCCAGGCATTGCTGAGCATGGAAAGAGCCTGGGCAAGACCAAGTGCCAAAGCTCCACCAGAAGTGATGCTTGTGCCCAGCAATGGGGACCAAGGACTGTGGCTGCCCTGTGGTCTCAGTCAGCCTGTGTTATCTCTTCTGGGGATGGCACACGCTGGGCTGGGACCACCCCTGCGTGTGTGGAGCCCTGCATGTCACCAGTGCCTGCTGAGCATGCAGCCCTGCAAGCAGCACGCATTCCTCTATGTGTGTCCCCCCTCATCCTGCAGAGTGCTCTTGGTGTGTGGCTCATTTCTGGGGACCTTTCTTGGGTGAGCTCCTCCCCACAGAGTAGGGAGAAGGGGTCTGCAGAGCTGGGTCCTCCGTGCTGTTGTCCGACATGCTGTCCTCCTCCATCCTTCCCACTTCTCCCCAATGCAGGCCGATGAACTCAGCAACCCCTTTGGGCAGATCAGCCTCAGCCGACAGGGCTCTACGGAAGCACCGGATCCTTCCTCGGCCATGTTCCAGTCATCCCTCATCTCCCAGCACCCTCAGCAGACAGGATTCATCATGGCAACCCCTGGGCAGCCCATTTCCACCTCCAACTACTCCGCCTCAGGGCACACGGCCCCCACACAGCAAGTGCTGCAGCCCCAGGGCTACATTCAGCCTCCCCAGCAAGTAAGAGCCACTCGCAAGCCCAAAGGGGATGCGCACCTCTATGAGGCAAGGGGCTGCAGGGGAGCAGCTCCTTGAGAGTGGGTCTCTGCTCTTTCTGTTGCTTATTTGTGATGGGTCAGCACACAGGGCTCCAAGCTTGGGGTCAGCACACAGCAGGATGATCTTTGTCCCTCTGGGGCACTTACCTGGGGACCCCCCTTTGACTGTTCCTGGCTCATAGGTTCAGTGACCAATTCAGGGCTGACACCTCTAAGCTCTCTTTGGGGTCCTGCGAGGCATTATAACCTCTAAGACTGGTCCCCCTGGGTGTGATGAGTTGTACCTACTGTGCTCTTGCATTGCTGGGCTGGGAAAGGCTTGGATATGGAGGCTGGGAGGGACAGGATGGGGCTGATGACTTGAGGAGCCATCACTTGGTTGGTTTCATACAGCAGAAGGTGAGAGAGCAAACTGGTCCTGAGGAACCAGCCTTCTTGGTCCCATCCCTCTTGTGTTCTCACCACCGTGTTTTCTTGGTTCTGATAGATTCAGGTTTCTTACTACCCTCCTGGGCAGTACCCCAACTCCAGCCAGCAATACCGATCTCTCAGTCACCCAGTGGCCTACAGCTCCCAGCGCACTCAGCAGCTCCCTCAGCAGTCCCAGCAGCCTGGTAAGCAGGGAGGAAATGCCAAGGGGCATGCTTTCCTTATCTACAACTCTTGTTGGCTCTTCAGGATCTCCCATGCACTGCCCAGGGCCAGGCTGGGCAAAGGGAAGCTTAAAGTTGGCCTGGCTGCAAAGGCTCTTTTAGTCCTTTCCCTCCCTCTTGGTGGATAGCATGCACTGAGGTGCCACAAGGTGGATTTAAGGAGCTTCCTTAAGGTCTTTTCACGCCTGCCATAAGGGAAGCCCTTTTCCCACTTTTTAGCAAGAGATGGGGCAAAGCAGGATTTGAGCACCTCATCTGCCAAGTCTCAAGCTGTCTCCTGTGGCCAGCTGGGAAGCTCTTCCATCTAAACCCTGTTCTGACAGGTTTACAGCCAATGATGTCCAACCAGCAGCAAACCTACCACGGTGTAATGGGAGTGCAGCAGGCACAGCCCCCTGGGCTCCTCAACAGCCAGAGGAACAGCATGGGTGGCCAGATGCAGAGTATGATGGGAGTGCAGCAGGCACAGCCCCCTGGCCTCCTCAGCAGCCAGAGGAGCAATATGGGGAGCCAGATGCAAGGTCTGATGGTCCAGTACACTCCACTGCCTTCGTACCAGGTAGGCTTCAGTTGCTCTCCAATGAGGTGCTCTTGGGAAGGGGGCTGTGTGGGATGCACCCTCTTCCTGTGCCTGCATGGTGGAGCCAAAGGTGGAGACTTATCTTGAGAAGATGCTTGTCTGCATCTGAATCTATGTGGGACATGCCTTGAGGATGTCCCACGTGCCTTGAGGATGTCCCATGTGCCTTGAGGGCTGAGTCCCAGTCAGTACCTTTGCTGTTGTGTTTGCAGAGGAACTGGGAATTGCTGCCTTTGCCTGGGCAAGTTTGCTGTGGGCTGCAGTAGCCACGCATCCAGCATCTCTTCTACCTTGTATGGGTGTCCTTGGTGTCTCTTTGGGGCCGGTTCTCCCTGCTTCTGCCCTGTGTTACCTGTCATTACATAGTGCTGCTTCTTTCCCCCCTGCACAGGTTCCCATGGCCAGTGAGTCCCAGAGCGTGGTCCAGCAGCCCTTCCAGCAGCCAGTGCTTGTACCAGCCAGCCAGTCTGTGCAAGGGGGCATTCAGACTGGGGGGGTGCCCATCTACTACAGCGTCATCCCAACTGCCCAGCAGAATGGCACCAGGTAAAGCTTCAGTATCTCTGAGCTGCCTTGCGGAGAAAGGGATCCTGCTGCCCCAGGGAAGGGGCACAGCATCCTGCTCCTGCAGCTTGAGGAGGTGACTGGGTACCACAGATGCTGCTCACCTCTTGAGCTTGCCCAGTCCTAGCTCCCAGCACCTCACCAGAGCACTCTCTGCTTCACAGCCCTTCAGTGGGGTTCCTTCAGCCTCCTGGCTCTGAACAGTATCAGATGCCACAGTCCCCATCACCCTGCAGCCCACCACAGATGCAGCAGCAGTATTCAGGTAAGAATGGTCTCTGGTCAGCATCGGCACTGATGCTGCACAAAGTGGATCAGGTTTTGTAGGGGCTGCAGTGAACAGAGCTGTGCTGTCGGGACAGGCCAAGGGGAATGGCTTTAACCTGCCCAAGGGGAGACTGAGCTGAGCTCTTAGACACAAGCTCTTCCCTGTGAGGGTGCTGAGGCGCTGGCACAGGGTGCCCAGAGAAGGCTGCCCCATNGGCACAGGGTGCCCAGAGAAGCTGGGGCTGCCCCATCCCTGGCAGTGCTCAAGGCCAGGTTGGACACAGGGGCTTGGAGCACCCTGCTCCAGTGGAAGGTGTCCCTGTCCATGGCAGGGGGTTGGAACTGGATGAGCTTTAAGGTCCCTTCCAATACAAACCAGGCTGGGGTTCTGTGAAGTCTGACAGCTTCTGTGCAATGGGTTTCCTTAGTCCTACCCATCCCACAGCCCACTGGGAATTTCCAGGTCATGGCATGGCAGCTGATGCTGGCCTCACATCTCCTGGCCATGTGGGTAGGGTACGAGTAGGCAAAGGGAGCTGCTATGGGTTGTGGACCCCATCTGCTGGCAGCAGGACAGTGCATGGGACCAGGGAGCAGTGGATGAGAGGAACTGGGGTTCCAGCGTTGCATCCCAGGCTAGCTGAGGCCTGGTGGGCTGGTGCAAGAGCTGGAACCCTACTGTTCTACAGGAACTGTAGGGTGCCAACTTGTGCTCCAGGCTGGGTGCCTCTTGTTCTGCAGGGAGCAGGAGCTGCAGTGCACAGAGCCTGGGCAATAGCAGTGCTGTCTTCTCTCCTCAGGGGTGTCTCCATCAGGCCCTGGCGTGGTTGTGATGCAGCTGAATGTTCCCAATGGCCCCCAGGCCCCCCAGAATCCCCCTGTGGTGCAGTGGAGCCACTGTAAGTACTACAGCCTGGACCAGCGGGGGCAGAAGCCAGGAGACCTGTACAACCCAGACACCAGTGCTCAGGTATTGAGAGGACTGGGAGGAAGGCAGCTCCTGTTGCAGGAGCGGCCTGGCGGCACAGAGGACCCCAGCATCCGTGCTGTCTGGATGAGCTGGGAGATGGGGGTGGGATCACCCCATGGTGATGAGGCAGGAGAGGGACCCATCCCAGGCGCTCTCTAACGCTCTCCCTCTCCCAGGCTAGCACCCAACTGAACAGCCCCATCACGTCCCCAACACAATCCCCGACTCCATCGCCTGTCACCAACCTCAGCAGTGTCTGCACGGGGCTGAGCCCCCTCCCTGTCCTCACACAGTTCCCCCGGCCCATGGGCCCGGCACAAGGTAAGGGGACAGCACAGAGCTGGGGCTTGCCTGGGGTTCCTTTAGAAACCACCCCCCCCAGACATTTGCTTCCCTTTTGCAGGTGATGGGCGCTACTCATTGCTGGGCCAGCCTCTGCAGTATAACCTGTCTATCTGTCCCCCGCCACTGCTCCACAACCAGCCCAACTACAATGCACACCAGGTAAAGCCAGGCCAGAGCTGCCCCCAGCCACCCATTCATGGGCCTGGGAGCAGGACAAGACCGCCCCTTTTCCTGCCCTGTGCTTGGGCACCCCTCGGTTAGGTATTGCCTGCCCTCTGCCATCCATCCAATAGAGCTGCCATTGTCCATGGATTTCCCTGGAGCCTGGTGCTGCTCGCAGCTTTACCCAGAAGCAGCATCAGCCCCAGGTCCTTTGAGTGTCCTGGGAGCATGGCTGTGCCTTGATCTCCTCTCACCCAAGCGTGGTGTCACCTCAAAGGTGCCAAGGGTGCAAGCTTCATCCTGGTGTCTTCTTCCCCCTTCGCAGTGATGGCCTGGTCGAGTTTGGCCTCCCCAGGATGCCCGGTAGGGCCACAGTGTCTCCTGGGGTGACACTCTGCTGGCTTTATTCTTTAAGGGGCAGACTGGAATGAAACATGGAAACCGGAGCAAAAGACAAGCCCTCAAGTCAGCATCCACTGACCTTGGGACAAGCGATGTAGGCAAGTGACCCTCCTCAAGCAGTTCACCCTGTACCCACTGAGCAGTCCCCACTGCACAGCGTAGCTGGCATTGGCAGAGACTCCAGATGCCATCTCTGCCCGCAGCCAGCATGGGGGGGGGGGTGGGGAATGCAGTCTTCACTGGTTCTATGGGGGCTTCAGGCTTGTCCCCTGTGTCACCTCCACGTCACCACCACCACGGGCAGCTGGTTGCAGGGAGCCCTTTAAGAGCTGTCCCTCTCCCTGCGGCTGGCATGTTCATTACATGCCACGTTAATATTAGCAAAGAATCCATTCGGCCAGGCCTCTGCTAAGCCCAAAAGCCAAGGCTGGAGCCAAGAGGCAGCAGAAGTGTTTGGGTACCGCAGAGTGGAGGCAGAGAGGTGGGCATGACACAAGGGGATCCCTCTGTGGGCTGAGCACCATGAGCAGTGTCACACTCACGATCCACACCACTGCTCCATGGGTGTCTTTCTCCCTTCCAGGATTAGAGGGCAGGAGAGGTGGGTTAGCTCCCAATCCTGGTACCCAAGGGTTAGGGTGGGAAGCTGGGGCATAGCACCCTGCCTGGAAAGCCATGCCCAGGCAGAGGAAGCAAGGAGGCCTGGAGCAAATGGGAAACAGCAGCCTCTTGTTGAAGCATGCGGGGAGCGGGATGTGGGTATCCAAAGGGTCAGGATGCAGGAAGCAGGTGGGGGCAGCTTAGTACAGTAGAGATGACTTGGATGGGCCCCCCCCCCGTGCTGTCTCCCCACTGCAGTGCTGGGCCGAGTGCTGGAGGTGACGGACCTGCCCGAGGGCATCACGCGGACGGAGGCCGACAAGCTCTTCACTCAGCTCGCCATGGCCGGTGCCAAAATCCAGTGGCTCAAAGAGACTCAGGGGCGCCGCGGCGATGGAGGCGGCGGGGACAGCACCGGCACTCCGGAGAACGGCAGGCACAGTGACCTCGCTGCCTTATACACCATCGTGGCCGTGTTCCCCAGCCCGCTGGCTGCCCAAAACGCCTCCCTCCGCCTCAACAACTCCCTCAGCCGCTTCAAGCTGCGTGTGGCCAAAAAGAACTACGACTTGCGGGTGCTGGAGCGTGCCAGCTCACAGTAGGGCTCGCGCACAGGCACACAGAGCACACTGGACTTGCAGGCACTTCCCTCTGCCTTCTCTTTCTCCTTCCTGCCCTCCCTTCCTCTCGCCCTCCTTCATGGATATATTTATATGGACAGAATTAAGAGACGAGAAATTGATTTTTTTTTTAATTATTATTATTATTAATTATTATTATTATTTTTGGAGTGATGCCCCTGCCCGCCCACCTTCCCCTGTGTATGCTGTTTTGTTAAGCACTGTGTTGAACCGCACATACAGGTGTTGAATTGGTATGTTCACTGCACATTTTATTTAATCTGATTATTATTTGGGGGTGGGGGGGTGGGGGGGGATTTTTTTTTTTT
>NDXB01000455.1:128225-236035 GCA_002631895.1 Agapornis roseicollis | reverse complement strand
TGACAGGACAAGGGGTAACGGGTTCAAACTTAAACAGGGGAGGTTTAGATTGGATATAAGGTAAATTTTCTTTCCTGTGAGGGTGGTGAGGCACTGGAATGGGCTGCCCAAGGAAATCATGAATGCTTCATCCCTGGCACTGTTCAAGGCCAGGTTGGACAGAGCCTTGTGTGGCATNGGGTGGTGAGGCACTGGAATGGGCTGCCCAAGGAAATCATGAATGCTTCATCCCTGGCACTGTTCAAGGCCAGGTTGGACAGAGCCTTGTGTGGCATGTTTAGTGTGAGGTGTCCCTGCCCATGGCAGGGGGGTTGGAACTCGATGATCTTAAGGTCCTTTCCAATCCTAACTATTCTATGATTCTATAATTAAACCTTACAAACAGTGAAATTATCCAGGTTTGGTTTTCAATGGGCAGGGAGAAGAAGCATCTCTTGTGAGATACTTTCCAGCAAAGGCAGCACTGTGCTGCATCTGACAAGGATTACAAAGGTCAAGCTATACAGCAGTCTGAATCTAGCAGATGGTACCAGGCTACTTTTCGCAAACCCAACAGGAACAAGCAAATCTAAGCTAGGAAAGCATATACTTAAATAGTGCTAACAATTATCTGAATAAAGAACACAGACCAAAACACCTACACACATTCATGTCCTGGTACACGCACAGCATGTTACTGCAAATCTGACATTAAAAAACCAAGGGGAGGAGGAACTGGTTAACTTGAGTTATGGAACATATTAGAACAAATGCCAAAAGAAAGCTAAGCACCAGAATTCAGACAGTGAGACCAACTAAAGTCTGTTTGATCCTGCAAAAGGCTATTCTGGAAAAATACATTAATCCAAAGTGCTTGTATCTTTTTCCTTCCAGGAGAAAGAGCTATCATTTGTGTGAGGTGCAGAAATATCTTTAAATTTTAATGCACCATCATGCACATTTCATAAAAAAAGAATCAGAAGAACAACTGCCTTTACTGCAGAAAGCCCTCATTATGTTTGCACATGTGAGGACATTAAGATTGTACTCCAGAAAGCAAACAGAGTAACAGCTCTGCTATGGGAAAACCAGTACTAGATCTTGATAGTTACACAGGAACAATGTTGTAACAGGGCCCTGAATGTAAGTGGCTCAGCACATTGCTGTTTGCAAGCAAGAAGTCCAAGTACTTTGACATGAAAGAGGGGACTGCCAATTTCTTCTTTTTGGCATGTTTTTCAGACTGTGCAAAATGCCACAGAATGTTCATACATCAAAAATTCAACATCAACTTTCAGTAGGAAAAAATAAGGTTTACATCAAGAGGAACCAGTGATGGTATAGAAAAGATCCTATCATGAAAAGAATCAGCAGTGGGTTTTCTGGACATTATCTATTTGGATTTCCAAGTAGTACAGAGCTTTAATGTTCTTTCTTCTCTTCCACCCTGACACAAATGCAGGCAAAAGAAGAGCACCAAATTTGTCAAATTCTGCTTGCTAGAGCCCATGAAGGTTCACAGCAGTTCCCCACATGTCAAACAGTGCCAGCCTCCTCACATACCTCCAGAAGATTGGGCAGCCTCACGTTCAGGCAGCACTTTGAATCCATTTGGCTGGGGAGCTCTCCCTTGTTTTCACAGGGAATAGTGGTATCAGAGGAGTCCATAGATATGCACACCCCAACCCCATTAGTCCTAAGGTAGGATAATAAAGTCATAGAGCAACATTCCACTTATCTACAGACTCAGCTAATTCCAAGTAGACAGCACAACAGCCAAATAGGTTAAATTTGCAGATTTTCAAAGGCAAAAGCAGGAAAGACATCCCTTCAGGTCTTCATCACCAGCCAGAAATTCAAAATGTGGGTGACTTTAGAAAGGCCTGGAAGCAATTTTTACTTTCACTCAGCATAGCTTACAAAACAAACTTGAGGATTTAGCCCTGCTTTAAAAAGCAGCAGGTTTTGTAGACCAGGTGCCAGCGCCAACATTTTTATTGGATGCAGAAAAGCCTGATCTACATAAAGGCATCTGCCTTCAGACTCCAGTTTCTGAAGTTTCTAAAGAACTTACAGATATTAAGCAAAAACTCTGAAACAGCACCAATAGTTTATATTCTTATTGGCAACTTAACTACTGATCTCTGGAGAAAGGTACATATCTACTTTATCCCTCATTTACTCAAAGTATTTCTAGGAAGCATGATGCATGAACATTCGATTCCTACTTGCGATATTAAAAGGTATTTTAACCTTTTGCTGTTTGAAGCAATAACACTTCCATTTCATATTTTGAAGTATTCAAGAGAATCTAAGTGAGCCAATGGTATATATCATCAGCACTCAGAACGCTTGCTTTCATTTTTTCCAAAATGTTTCAGAGCCAGATAGTATTAAAAAGGGTACACCACAAAAGACGACTGCATGCCTTCTGTAGTCTTGCAGTGACTTTTACTGACTACATCTGGCTGGAAATTAAAGAAGTGCCAAATAATAGTAATACCCATCCTTTTTAGTTTCAGACCACAACCACAATGTTAAATGTCTTTTTCTTTTAAATACACATTAATCTTTTAGTTCAAGTTATCTTCACTTACAGTTTTGAATACAAATGGTTTGTTTGTGAAAATGGTCTGATGCGTGTGTATTACCTTCCTAAAAAATGCGATAGCTGTTAGTCTTAAAATGCAAAGTCCTCCTGTGCAGAACCCAGTGACCTTTCCAGGTAGCTTTCTGAGGTTAAAAATCCTACCCAATTCCAGTTAGCAAGCTGAACTCCAACCTTCTGAATTTTGCTGTTCTCCAACATCATATCTGGGAAGAAACAGCAGAAGACAGATGGACTGATGCCAGTTAAAGATAAAATTATACAGTCTCTCTTTCTCATAACACTTTAAAAATCGCCACTTTTTTAAACATGAAGGATAAATGCGTTTCCAAAAGACTGATTTATATTTTAGATCAGTAAGAAATACTCAGTGGTGATTGATTCAACAGCCCAGTTATGCCCAATTACTGCCATATTTAGCTACTGAACCCAGTCTCAAAATTAATGTGTTCCTAGCACATACAGACTAGAAATGGCTTGAAGAGCTAGACCAAGCTCTTACCACACTTACAGCAACAGGACTGCACTGTCAGTTTAATACTACCACATATGAATGAGGCATACTAAACTAAATGCATTTTTATACTCCAAAAATTATCTCCCCTGAGACCTAGCTAGGAAGCTTAATCCCATCTGTGTGTATTTAAATAAGATGCCTCCCTCAAGCTGGAAGTAGATATATCTTGCCAACAGGTAGCCTTCTTCATTTCAAATATGCTACTCTTAGAAGATAGCTGAAGTAGGAGCAAAACTGATCCTGCCTAGTGCTTCGTGTGCAGGGGGCTGGGACCCCTTCCGAACACACGCTGAGCTCCTTGCTCTCCCGTGCTGTTATGACAGACATCACTGGGTGGCACTGTTAGACAATGTTCGTGTCCTTGTCAAGGTAAGCAATATCCTCTGTCTACCCCCACCTCTGCCAATTTTTAACCGCTGGCAGCTGAGCCGTGGAGGATTTCAAGGATGCTGGAAAGCAAGCAGTGGCAGAGCTGCTCTCCCACATGCCCCCTTTTCCACTGCAGCACACTCTGAAACAGCGCTTGCACCTCGGGGAAATTTAAACTTAGGGTTTTGCAAGGATTCCACAAAGTGGGTTGTGAGTTTTTTCCTTGAATACTGCAACGTATTTGCAAATCCTCAAATACAAAATAGTTGTGCTACGAGCATGACATTAGTCCCTCCAGCTGCTTTTACGGTCAGTGAAGTTTGTGTCCTGACAATCCCAAAATACAGAGTGGCCACACATGCTAGTTCTTTTACAGAGGTGCTCCCAACCCTGTCCTATCTCCCTCAAAAGTCTAATTTTGCCCAGCTACAGAGAAAACACTTAATGTGTATTGCTCTGCTCTATAAGACTGACAATTGCTAGTTACTGAATTTGACAAGATCTAAAACCAAAACAAAACTCACTGCATAATAATAATAAACTTCTTAAATCATAGAATCATAGAATAGTTTGGGTTGGAAAAGACCTTAAGATCATCTAGTGCCAACCCCCCTGCCATAAGCAGGGACACCTCACACTAAACCATGTCACCTAAGGCTTCCTCCAACCTGGCCTTGAACACTGCCAGGGATGGAGCACTCACAATTCACAAATGGAGGTTGCTCAGTTGCAATTAGAACATTACTCTTTATTCTTTTTTATTCTTTATTACAGTGGTTTTTACAGATTAGTATACGCTCAGCAATATGCTCAAAACTGCAGTATGATACTTACTAAAAAGTAGGAAGGCTGCTCCTGATGGCCCAAAATGTGTGGGCTAACAATTACCAGAAATTTCATGTCGGTTCTTCACCTTCCACCAAATTGCATGGTTGGCGCAATATTGCAGGATGCAATATTACAGGATGTGGAAAATTAGAAGCCAGAGCCTTGACAATGACTACAGGTTTCAATATAGCTGCTATTTGACTAAAAGCAGGCTTGAATCACACCACAGAAAAAAAAAAACAAAACAGCTCTACAAGTATGCCTGAGGGTCAGAAGTCAGCTACTGTATTTCAGTATCACAGATGGTAGAGTGACACTTAGGAATAATATTTAAAAGCTTAATTAGTACTATTAGCTATTTGCATCCACATTATACAATTTTGTAATCATGATCACAGCGCTGCAGAAGAAAAAACCAATCTTTTGCAAAGAAACGGGATAGGAAGAAAGAGATTGAAAACCGATAGCGTAATTTCACAGCTTATGGGTTTTCAATGCTGCACTGTGTAGAAGGAATTTGGAGTAGTCAAACACTGAATTCAGAGCTATACAGACCAGATGACATAATGCCGCCGTGAAGAGGAATATACAGATGTGAACAATGGGGATGTGACAGCCTGGGTCACCCAAGGATACCCACACACCTCCCACAGATATACACACTGGATATTACACTTGGCATTCAGCTTCTCAGCAAATGAATGAGATAGGACTGGTTAGGACTTTGTTCTTCACCACTTAAACCTCACAGGATAAATTACCTTCTATTTAGAGTTCTTCATTTTAGAGTTGAAGCAAGTCAGAACCATGAGGAAGAAAAACCTAGATGCAATTACTGGCTTACCATCTGTAACTGATCTTGAACCAGGAGTATATGGCCTCTCACACCTACCACAATGCTACTGGCTCCTGGCACCAGAAGGGCTTGAGGCCATGGGATGGGGATCCACTGGGAACCCACTGCAAGCAAATTAATCAAGAATTGGCTGGCCACCTTCTGATGCTTCATAGCAAATTCTACTGCAGCTTTATCTACACTGTGTTGGTCTTTTGAGTATTTCATCATTCATAGTCTGGTCTCATAGAAGACCAAACACACTTACCGGAGTCAAGGCAATCCAGGAAACCAGAGGACTGCCGGGGTGAAAATTTCTCAGTTGATTCCTGTGTTGTCAGAGCCTGGCAACTAAATGAGAAAGTAAACCAAAATAAAGGAAACAGTACTCCCAAACAAGCATCACCTCCGAGCTGCTACCTGTGATGTACTTCTTATCTACAAGCTACAACCATGAAGTCCTGATACAATATGCAATGTTTGTTTTAAAATAAAAGCAAAATCTGAGCATTCACACCAAAGCTGATATGGCAAGGATGAAGCATTAATTCTTAGGTAAGCTGACCATTACTATCTGGCTTATTGTGGGTTTCCCCACCATCATTCCATCCCCATCAGCATGCTAAATAAAAAAGAAAGAAAACAAGAACAAACTAAACCAAAACACAGTATCACATCCCACACCTTTTGTGCCATTGCTTTAATAACTGGGAAATTCAAATCCTCCTATCTACTATCTCCAAATTTGGGATGTACCCTTTAAATAGTCAGAAATTAATGCACCATATGAGGACTGAATTATGAGGGCTCCAGACCAGCAACTTAGTCACCAACATGAGCTGCTTTACATGACACAATGTTTTCATTAACTCAAGCAACTACAGTGAGGAGCTGCCTTTAATGCGTGTTGACAGTATTTAGCCCTCTTTCTAATCGACAGATACATCTCTCTTCTGATTTCCATTAATATTGTTTTAAAGATGATCAAACCCACACCGTTTTGACTCCACAAAACTGCCATCAGGGACAGAAGAGACCCTGGCAGGGCAGCATTTTTTAAATAAAGGGAAGATTTCAGATCTCTTAGTATATGCACCTTTGCAACAGCAGAAGCCATGCTTTAGGCAGTTGCATTTGTCTCTCCTCACTTCTCTACCTTTTCTCACAGAAATCAGATAAAAGCCTAAGTGAACAAAAAAAAAAAAAAAAAAAAAAAAAAAAAAAAAAAAAAAAAAAAAAAAAAAAAAAAAAAAAAAAAAAAAAAAAAAAAAAAACCCAACCAACCAAACTACCTACGGAGCTGTGCTGTACACAGCCATTATTCCTTTTCTTTTAAGGTTCATAAAAACATCAGCTCTTCACAGAGAAGACAACCGGGCTGCATGGTATGACTAATGGCCCCAGCTGAAGAAAGCACTCCAACGTGCACTCAGCCCCAAGCACACACTAACAGCCCAGGGATATGAAGAGGCATTAATTGTTTTTCTTCCTCAGGACGGCAACCAGAGTGTGTGTGAGGCATACATTTCCAATTTCACTTGACTTCAACAGCCCAGAGTACAAGTAGCAATAATGAAACTCCAACTTATGCCCTTACTTGTTCCTTCTCCCTCTTTTCCACTGCAATTCTGAAAACAAGTAAATTCGGATCCCAGAGTGATAGGTCTCTGCTAATATTGGATGGGAATTAATGCATTCTTTGAAGCAATTAGCAAGGTAAGAGAGGAGAGTTAATCATGGCAGGTAGTAAAAGAGTCTGAACCCACACTTCACTTCAAGCAACTAAATCTTATTTTGAAGAGTTTAAAAAGGGATAAAGCAAAGTCAGGTTCTTATTCTAACATCTAAAAAACTATATACATATTTTAAAGGATATGCAAGTCCCTTTGTTAAGTGTATAAGCCACACAGTAAGCTTCGCTTCCTTCTGTAACCTCTCAGCCACCAGACACCTTCCTTTCACACAGGCTTAAACCACTCAGGCACTTGGCAAACTGTGTCCCTTTTATCTCTACTCCCTTGGGCATGGGCTTTTATTAAAGCACCAAACCGTTGCCAGGGTGCTGGTTTAAACACTGCCACTAATTACACGGAGGAGACAGGAGATGTCTCGTAGGGCAGACGGCTGGGGCAGGGTAACCGCAGGGTGGCGGGGCAGCAGCATGTCCCTGTCCCTCACAGGCACCAGGGCTGGCCACTGCTCTTCAACCAGGCTTCAGCAAGTAGGTCAGCTGTCACCTGCGACAGGGTTCAAGCTTCTCACAGGAGAGCACATTATCAGCAGTATCTCAGGATCAGTTTTCAACAGCTGAGGCTGAAATCTTTTTGCCTTTAGAAAACCCCAGTGTACTTTTCAGCCATGAAATCAGCCTTCTTCCACCTTGTTTTTATTACAGGAAAGACAGGAGGAGCCCTCCAGCTGCTATGCTGACTACTTCTTCCCCTACACACCTCTAGCTGCCTGCTTCAGAGACTTGCACAAGAACAAAGATGCAAAAATCTCTCATTTTAAAGTAGACAGAAACTAACATAGCCAGTACTTTCAAGTTTGCAAACACATCCTGAATACAAATGCTAAGCATATCACTTCATGCCTCAAAACGGAACCAAACTGGGGCAGGAAGCTGGGAGTCATCCTTGCCAGTTTAAGTCCTCCTAAGTACCTCCATTTGATACATATCTATATTCTTCTTGTCCTGCCAGCAACAATATGTGCTGCAACAGTCATATTGATGAGTAATTTGTTTTTAAAAAGCACCTCTTCCTAACTACTTTCTTCCCACTGAAGCACTTCTGAAGTGCACAGGTCACCCTAGGTATATTATTTCATTGTTCCTCTGCATTTTATCTACAGCTTTATCCTTAACCTGATTCACCACAACTAAAGTGTCTAGAGCAAGCACAACCTTAAACTTGAGTTTGCTGAACCCTTGTTTGAGACAACGAAAGGGAAGGTAGGTTGGAGTTCAAATGTTCTGGCACTCAGCAAGTGAAGTGGGGATACACTTGGACAAATTTCAACAGCCCATCAGCTGCTGCTCCAGCCCTGCCATGCTGCAAATCAGAAAGTGTTTTGGGGAGCCCAAGTGTTGCTTTTGCTATGTGGGCCCTGTTTCCCTGGTTAGCTCTGTTACCTGGGTTCAGGGCTATAGCATAGCCAAGCCTCAAATGCAAAAAGCTGGATCTCATGCCACTGGGGGTTGAGAATTAGTGTAAAAAGAGAAAACTCACAAAAACAAAGAAAAAAATTGTAAAACCAAAATCAGCCCGTGTCCACTCCAAATTCTTATCTGCAAGATGGGACAAGGAGGTTTATCCTCCCTCCTTAGATAGTTGGGGCTTTCCAAGATGATAAGGTCCATACATGCCCCTTGTCAAAAACTATTTTATTGCATACCATGAATAGGAGAAAATGTTGATTTCCCTTTTTCCTCCATAGAAAGCCTTTTTCTTCCTCATATTAAAAACATAAGGGTGACAAATAAGCTACATACGTGCCTCATTTACCCTTAACTTTTCCTGACGATACATAAAAGGAGATGCTGACTATCCAACATAACACGTATCCCCCTTAGGTCTTCCTGCCACTGAAGGCACATTTATTGTCAGAACGAAGATTCAAGTTCCATCCAATTCACATTGCACTACATGGAAGACAAGCAAATTAAAATATCTTGTCTCTGCCACTTGCTTCAAAAAGCTTTTAAAGTTCCACTTGACAAGAAATACAAAGCAGCCTTCAGGACAGAAAAGAGTGGGTGGACAGTTTAAAAATTCAAGACCAAGCCTGCAACATGAGTTTTGAGACACTCTTTCTTCAGACAGTAAGAAGTGGGCAAGATACTACAGCTTCGCACTTATTCTCTATAAAAGGCATTCTGCAAGCTCTCTTATCTCATCTGTAGTAAAGGGTTTTTCCCTCCTTGCCATGCCAGCAGGAGACTGCTGTGCAGAGGAGATGATGTCACCTCCAGGAATCCCCCCAAGCCCTGCCAGCTGAGTCCTCCCAGTTACAGAGATACTGGCTATAAATAGTTAGCTGGAGAAAACAAGGATAGTTAAGGAATTCTGAGGAAAACAAGAAATGAAGAAGACTTTTTAAAATAGACTTCAAAAAGATCCTGGTTCTTTACCTTTGGATAAGAGAACCACTGGGCTAACACCTTTACCAAGCAGCAACTCTACAAAGCCCATCATTCAAATTTGCTACTGTTCCTAAAATTATCCAAGAAGAGGAGAAGAAGATATACAAGGTTATATTCATATAAACGTGCTTCTGTCATATGAATCTGCTATTCAGAACAATCTCTGGCAAATAAAGATATTGCATGAGTAACATCACTCCATGCTTCACAACTTCACAACACAGAAAGCTGTAGACTGCAAAAGCCTCATTTTGGGGAGCCCCATACTGTTTTGCCAGCATTGCCTACATCTCAAACAGTAGCTCTGGGTGCCATAAAGAGTATGTTGAATGTTCTCTAGAGCTGTAAACACTGGGAAATTACCCTCAAAATATGAAAAGTTTTGCTATTTCAGAAAGCCTAGAATATATGCTGCAGAAAATTATTTAGCTTACATAGAACTGCAAGTTTAAAAAGCCTCGTATGCAACTGCTTTTGGTGACTACAAACTGCCATTGAGTACATGATGTTCAAAGCAGGGCTGACAGAAAATGCCACTCACACAAATTCAGCAAACCTCTATGAGGAAAGAGATGCCTCAGATTTGTCTGACTCGAGGATGTGCAACGACGTGCCAGCTGAAAATACAAATCATGTCTCAAGTATTAAGTTTAAATCAGTATATTAAGGCATGTGACATATTTAAGTTATACATTTACATCCTGCAAAAGTAGCAGGTACTGCTACTTTTACGTCTTTATTGGATGATAAATGACAACTGCCTTTCAATTAATGTGGAAAGCATTCAGATGTTTTGCAGGGGGGATTTTCAGAAGTGCTGGTGTGGACCAATGCAGAACTCTGCCGAGGCTGGTAAGAGACCATTAGGTTTGTTGCACTAAAATGAGACTATGTCAGATACATATAAAATATTTACAAAGCCTGAATTTACAATACTGAAAATCATTACTTCAAGTTTTCAGGGAAGTCACGTCTCATATCTGACGCCATTTGATTTACACATTCCAAATCCCTCAATGAAATCCCTGCTGCACCTCGTACAGTAAGATCAGAAAGCAACACAGAAATAAGAAAACAGACTATCATAAACCCATTGTCTTAAAGAAGACAAAACAACAAGTTAAATGAATTAACAAGTGAGTTTAAGAGCACAGTGTGAAGGTAGTAAAAACACCCTCTTTCGTGCTGTAGTGAATAAAGCTGTCTAAACATTCGAGTTTTTCTAAAATAAGAAAACATTAATATACTACGGCAAACAGCAAAGCTAAGATTTCCACACACTAAAGAAAAAAGAGCTGATGAGGAGCAAAGGTAACCCCTACTGGTGATGTTAACCAATTAACAAAGCTATTTTCACTTGAGGAAAACTGCATGAGAAGCTTCTGGAGGTATTCTGTCAAGGAAGGAAATGAAATTAAAACAGGCTAGGCTAATGCAGGCTGCTAAATGAAGAAGCCAGTTCAAGTGAAAACGGCCTCAGTGCTGACGAAGTGCGCTGAAAGAGCTCATTAGAAGACAACTGTCACTTTATTATTTAATCTGTGTCTCAATGATTGCCACAAAACACATCTAGAGACTACCTGGGAAAACCTTCACACTATTCATTTTACTCCAAGCAATAAGGTAGATACCCAACAGAATCCTTCAACCAGCTGAAGAGGCCATTGTATCAAGTGTTTTATCAGATCAGCAGCTGAGATACAAAGGCTCCAGTAAGGAGAAAATACAGGGATTAAGACTAGTCTTCATTTCATGCCAGAAGTCACGAAGTCGGAATACCACCACGTGCAGTTGCCCAAAGAACAGGGTTTTCTAAATGAAATGCTCCCTTCTCTTCAAGAAACATTTGAGTGAGGAATTAACATCAGCAGCCTGGCAATTACACTGTGCTAAGTTACAGTAGTAATCTCCTGGAAATCCGGAATATGCGTCCCTTCTGTACATGGCAGGAACTCTCAACTGCCCTAAGACTAACATAAATGGTCAATGACCTCAGCACTGAAAGCCATTATTTGGGGTTTGTACTCTTTCACTTGACCAAAATAAAACAGTATAGAAAGGCACAAATTTCATGTTTGTAGCACTTTGAAAACCAGGCCCTTATAAAGTGACAAACTTATATGAATAGAGTTCCAAAGTTTTAGTCTCTGCAAATTACATAATCAGTTTAAAAGCCAATTTGTCTGACTTGTATAAATATCATTTCACTTTAATGCATTTTCTTCCACGTTCAAGAATAAAATAATTTCATAGAATGGTTTGGGATGGAAGGGACCTTGAAGATCACTGAGTTCCAACTCCCTTGCCCTTTCACGGAAGGCCTGGATTAATCTTTCCACCTTAACTTACCAAAATAAGGGTGGTTCTTTTTTGCAAGAGCACCTAAATTAAGTGATTTCACTGAGCTCAAAAGCCAAGCTCCAGTAAAACACCAAAACCAGAGCTCCACAACTTCTATAAATGCTGTTAATTTGCTTCCCCCTGCAACAGTCTCATACCCCCGTTTTGTGCAGCAGTTAAGACATTAATACCAAAAAGAGCAAGCATATTTAAAAAAAAGCAAAAAAAGTCATTAGGATCTGTAATCAGTATTATTTTTCCCATGATGTTCAAGCATAACTAATTCTTTAATCTACTATTCTGTTGTTTAATGCCAGTGGGGGGTAGGAAAATAAAGGAAAAAGAAAGAAAAAAGAAAAACTAACATCACCTCTTATTCATCAGTGCAAGTAGCTCCCACTAAAAGTCACAGCCAAAGGAGAGTAAACAGTTTATCAGAGTTCAGTGCTCTGTACAGCTGGATAGATCAGGACAGGAAAAGAAAAATGTTTTTACTCTAGCTACCACCAAATAATTCTGCAGACACAGGGGTTAACGGAGTCAGGCTGGCTCAACATCAGGAGCCCTGAAAAATATACAGCAGAGGAAAGGCTGCTTTTCCCTGCACCACAGCTACGGGGCTGGGGAACGTGCCCAAGACTCAGGCAGGTCAGTGCTGCAGAGACTCTCAAGCCACTTCTCAGCGGGCTAGCTCATGTACAAGAACCAACTGAGATGCTGTAGCACAGTCTCTTGCACACAAAGTTAGCTGGCTGAGAAGCTGTGTTGACTCAAGTGTGTACACTACAGCCCACTTAGTTATTTTACCTGCTTCTGAGCCTGCTCACAATAGCCCCTGGCAATCACCTAAACCTTTTCTTCCCAGCTTGTGAGGTGTAACTCACTGTTGAAACACTGCAGAAAAAAGTGAAGCGTGCAGACCCTTCTCCACTCCAAGCACCACATACTACAATGAGACAAGAATTTTTAATAGGGTATATTGGATATGGACTAGAAAAGCTGAGAAGCCCTGACTAACACCAGTCCCTGCCTCCAGCACAGACTTTGGCATCTTTAGGCCATCTGTACCACCCAGCATAATTTCTCTGCAGAAGCATCCCAGGCAGCTACATGAACAGAACCAGATATCCCTGGCTACGTCAGTGCAGCTCTAAGGCTGAGCTGACAAGCTCTCTGCAGTGTTGACTTGCTGCTCTCTAGCTTTCAGAGTCCAGCTACAAACTCCTGGCCTATGCTGCAGACCCCAGCTAGGGGACTGCGAGGGTTACCTGCATTGGGCAGCTTTTATTTGTGCATCTTTGCAATGGTGGCAATGTTTCATCTACCTCTGGAGAATTTCTTTCAGCCTTCAAAATATGTTCAGTACCGGAAAACTTCCACCCTGTGTAATCTAAAGCTCTCCCATGGCAAATTAAAATAATTCATTTTAGCCTCAGTAGAAACGAAGAATAGTTGATTTCTACCTTACTTCCACCATCTTTTTGTATCATTAAAGGTTTAGACATTCCCCAAGTCTTTTTTTCTAGGCTAAAAAAACTCAAAGCCTTCAGATTTTTCCCAAAGGCTGAGTGTTCTAGCCTTGTTGGTGCCACTGAGATCCCACCCCCTTTATCTACCACATCCTTCTTTAATAAGAAGTCTAAAACAGAGGCTTGAAGCACAGCACTAAGCAAAGTATAATTACCTTCACTGCTATTTTATCTGACATGTTTCATCACCTACACAGCCCTAATGAAATTTCAGTGTCATGCACACCAGCCCTGACAAATTCAGTTTGTGTTGCACTGCAACTCCCGAGTCCTTCCTGGTCAGCATGCTGCCTAGCCCATTTATATTTGTGCATTTGATTTCTCCTAAGTGTAACACTTTACGATTGTCTTTATTAAATTTCACTGCATTGATTTCAGACCATTTTTCCAATTCATCATCTGAAATTCTAAATGTGTCCTCCTAACCATTTATAATCCTTTCCTGCTTTGTCTTGCAAAAGTGCTCAAATTATCCTCTTTGACAGTAGCAAATGGATGATGAATACTGAGAATATCGACTAGTAAACAACTTAAGCCAGCCTCCTCCAGGAATTCACTTAATAGTCTGACAACAAACAACCAAGCCTAGCACAACATTTCAGTCTAATTTCTCAGTGGACTGCAGTGCTGCCTGTCATCATCCAGGCAGTGGATATAAATCATTTTTTCAGCATCTGGTTTAACCCAGCTAATCTCACCTCGTTACTGTGAACACTTCTTTCCTCACTGAGTTTGTTGACAGACTTCTAAATGCTAACATTTAGTTTGGTGGTCAGAGTTTGCACAGGGCCTATTTTATATGTATATACCTATTTACTGTCCTAAGAAACATTCTCACTGCCAAAAGTATGTAATTAAGCAGAAATCAAAAAGATATCTGGAAAAGAAGTCACTATTTAGGAATGGAACTAAATATATGAGCTGTAGACTTGCTGTCAGGTTTTCAGATGTAAGGCAACTGCCCAAACCATGTGCTTCCCTAAATGGGGGAAGGAAGCCTCAGAACAAGAGCCACCCACCCTTCGCAAGCACATAAGACAGAGGTAATAAAATTGGATTGAATGACCCATACACTGCAAAGAAAGCAGGAGCACACCTATATAGATGAAAAGACTATTCACTCAACTATTTCATGTTGGCAAAGCTATACAAAAAACAACTTACTGCTTAAGTCCCAGAACAGCAACTACTCTTCAGCCTGAACATCATGCAAGCTTTGTAAACAAAGATGAAAATAATTTTAATTAAAGACCTTCATCTTCAATTGAAATTACTGAACCTTAGAGAAAAAAAATCTATATAAACAAACTGTAGTTTAATCTGTCAAAATTCTGTAGCATCAGCAGTCCGCTGTAACATTATACAGATCCCTTCAGTGGGACAAGTGCCAGCCTTCATAGGAGCTACGCATATCTTCCTGTTGCTCTGCTCTGCACACAAATGCTCAGCTCTTCTTTCCAATGCCCATTATTTATTGTCACCATTTTTTAACTCTACAACTCCCTAGAGTTGCTTCTGGGTTTAAAACAAGGTAATGATGAATAATAACCCTTCCCTTAGCTCCACATGTTACCTGAAACCCCCTCACACCCTTTATTTCCTGCACGGAACTCACTTGGGCACTTACTCTTCCATGAAGAGAGTTTTTGAGGAAGCCCATTCTGGGGTCCAGCACCCCCAGCCAGGGCAAGACTGCACAGCACCCACCCACCATGCCAAACACCACTCACGAGTTTCCTCTTGTTGGAAAATACAATGACAGCCTGGGAAAGGGGAAGAGATGCTGGACATCATCTCTTATCCTAAGCAGAGTTGTGGTGTAACCAGGACATGTGTGTGGGGCTGGGAAGCTGGCTTGAGGGACTTCCAACACAGTTCATGTCCTCCTCCTTCTCCCTCCTCACTAGACCATATCCTAGCTCTGGAGATTGCACAACAAAAATGTTCTCAATGGAAAACATTAACCTACAAGTCACACTGGTGCTTTCAACAGCTCTTACAGTGTAGCTTTTTCATACTTTGAAGGAAAGCTTTGCATCTTTGTTCCTCTTTCATGCAAGGGTGACCAAGGGAGAATAGTAAGATATCTGGTACATTCTAAAAGGAAGGATAAGTTTATAAACTAAATCCTGCTCCTCTGGGTAGCAATTAAAACCTACACTAAGTTCATACATGCCTTGTTTTCCCATAAATTAAATACAAAGTACAAGGGCCAGCTACTACTAGCTAAGTAACTTATGGTCATCCATACCTGTAAGTGCAATAACATAAAGCAGTATTTGACAGTTCACAACATACTGTATCATAACAAAAGTAAGCTTCTTCATGAAGGCACTCAGGATTTCTTCAAAATGCAGAACTAATAAGCACAGTCATGCAAGCTGACAAATTTGCTTCTAAAGGATGTTTTAGATCATGTGAATCTTGCCACTGACAAGTTAAACACAAAAGAGTGATAAAACAGGAAACACATGAATACCCTCTTCCTTTTCTATGGTTTCTTTCTTATCTCTATGCTTCTGTTTAATATGGTTTGCAAGTCCACTTGAAAAAAAAAAAAAAAAGAAAGAAAAACACATCTAACAATAGCATGCTTACAGTTAAAATAACGTTTCTAAGCTGAGTTTTTAGGAACTTCATTTTAATTCCTAACAAGTAGCCATCTCAGCAATCACAAGAATTGCAACAGCACTGCTGCTTCTTCCTGTCAATCACTAGTCAGACTTACATGAATTATTCAGGTTTTATTGAACATAGTAAAGGTGAGATCTGATATCTGTACAGACTGAACAGCAAGGGAGCCATCTCAAAGGAAATGCAAGCCCCAGCTTTCGGATCAAGCCAAGTCTTTCATTCATTACATGCTTCATGCAGAGGCTCTCTCAGGCTATCACTACTGCAGCCTGGTCTTTACACTCCAGTTGTGTAATGCACATAGTAAAAATTTACTGAGAAGGGCTCCACAAGTTTGAAACTAATAATACCCTGAGCTGCCCTGAGAACAGGTCAGCATGAGGCCGAAAGACAAAATGTTCGCAGATCAGGTAACTGGAAATACCCTGAACAGCAGTAAGAGCCTTCTGCTGTGCTGCCAGCACAGCCATACACCACTGTCACAATCCTGCTCCTCTCCCACCCCAGGGGTTATGGCCTTCAGTTTGACACTGTCTGGCATAAATATCAAGGGCAAAACACACCTACGTTACTGGCCCTGCTGATGACCAGTGTGCTATGTTACATTGCATACCAGCACCAACTCTCCTGCCCTTACATTTGCTTCCATGCCATAATTAAAGCTTCACAGCCACAGCCTGGGAAGACACGAGGCTGTGTACCTAGAGACATACACAGTCTAGTTTCAGCTTTGTGACCTGGGCAAATATCTCTACATTTAAAAGCAAAACAAGCAAGGAAATCTACTGAGACACCATCCACACCCAGGTGCAGGAAAAGCCTCTGCCTCCTGACTTCATGAGCGTGAAATGACTATCTGGCCAAGCACCAGAGCACACCCCGATCTCCAGGGAAGGGTGGGAGATGCCTGGGAACAGTTAAGTACTGTTCAACAGCCAACATGCCATCCCTGGAGCAACTTCCCACCCCACTGCAGGACTGGCAAGGAGCACTGGGACGCAGTGGAAGGCAGCTGCCACCCCATCCCTGCTGTGCATCCTTCAGCCTTGCAGGAGTTTTGCACTTTTCATGGCTAGTCTGGTAGATTTCAATACATCACATATTTAGCTGATGCTACATTAGCCTGAGATAAATATATTTGCTTCTGGTTTGCCATTAGCACATCCCAATGGATCTTTAAACAGTTACAGAAATAAGTAAAGGAGTAAGAGAAGCATTTTATCCATCAAATCCACATCTTCTTACCATAAGCAAGCGACTCTAATTGTCTTTATACACAGAGTCACAAAACCCCACCTAATATGTCACCACAGGAAACCCAGCAGATTTCAAAATATTTTATGACATGCATTCATACTGCCTGTGTAGACATAAAAGTTTCTGGACTTCAAAGGAGAGAGAGTCAGTGACTAAGAACAGAGACTATGAGAAGTTTTCCCAGCATTGTAATTCCAGCAGAAAACACTCTTGGTCAGCTGTTTTGTGAATAGCTAAGTATTTTCAATCTAAGTTCTTCCACTTACAAGTTATAGTTTCTCTTACTATATTCCCAATGTGAATTACGTACAGACTCTATATTAAAAAAAAAAAATGACAACTCTAATGAGGCACAAATCATTATTTGGGTCCCAAAGAAGAAAGAAGAGATGCAAAATAGCTCAGCTTGGAAGCCCAGGTCTGTTCTTCCACTCATTAGTCTCTAAGTCAGGATATTCAGGATTACAGAAGATTCCTGCAATAAAAGGGACCAAACCCTTCACCACTCAATAAGCAGGAAAGCCATTCTCAGGAAAGGTAGAAAACACTGTGGCAGGTCAACAGGCAACGTTCTGGACAGTGGCTCAGCTCTTTCTGCTATAGAGAACAGCACTGGGATTTCCAACTGGGTGAAATTTGGCTGGCCATCAACAGTGGCAGGGTTGCCACTGATTTCTATATATCAGTAAATTACTTGTAACTTCTTTCTTACACTTCATCTTTGGAAAATACAGTAGTTCACATACTGTGGTGGGTCATTTAAAAGGCTGAAATGTTCAACCCAAAGAAACCTTTTAAAGAAGTTATTGCAAGTTATTTTGCATATTTTCAAATACAAAAAAGCCACTACACAGAGAGAAGCACATCCACAGCTATACCTTCTGACCTCCTGATGTGATCTCAGATGTTCTAAAAAATGCTCTTACAAGCCTTTATTTCAGACATTTAACAGTGACTTTTAGTCACTGTGACTTTAGTTACTGTGACTTTTGCCCTGCATCACAGTTCAAACTGATGTAAGTTTAAGCAATCAGCTAATGAGCTTTTTCATGTTGGAAAGGGAAAAGGAAGATTAGAAGATTCTTCTCTTTTCTCCTTCTATAGGAAAAATACCCAAACAAACAAAAAGAAACACACAAGCAAGACAAAAGCTAACACAATACATTTTAAACTGATTTTTAACTGACAGAGGCTTTGAAGAATCCTACACCATATAGAGGTTCATAGGCGTTAAATAAGAAGTTCCAGTAAGCATTACACGCACCATGGCAACAGCACCAGAGATGGTGAAGCTGTTCTGTCTGGGCAGTGTGTGACTACAGAAGGAAGCAGGTCAGCAGCAGCATCTCCTCCTGTCACATGGAGGAGCCAACCAAGGCATCCTCAGCAAGCGGAGTTGGCTAGTACTGAGCAATTGAGAAACCCTGGCCAGTCACCCTCCACCCCTTCCAGAAGGATAAGCAGCAGCTGAATTTGGTTTAAAATACACTTTTTTTTTTTTCTTTTTTTTTACCAATTATAAAATCAAAAGGATTTCACAGGTCAAGCAAAGCAAGAGAAAATACATCTCAGAAATGTTCCTAGTGGTTTATAGCACAAAGGTAAAGGAAGAGCAACACAAAGTTTAAAGAGAACTGTAGCTTCTATACTAACCAGCAAGCCATCATGAGCTGAACAAGACCTGGGAGCACTATCAAAAATACATCATTAAGTTACCAAACAAGTGCTCTGTACTTGGCTTTAGGCAGGACCTTGAGAAAACAGGTCATCCTCTAGCTTCTGCAAGAAAATGTCAAGGGTTGTATCTCCCTCACAGCCAAGACATTATGCCTCTTCATTATCCTTTCAGCTGACCATGGAGCAGCAAATGAGATGTCAGCAAGGAAAAGCCTTTTGATCCATCCCTGCTTATATGAAATGACAAAGTAAACTCCAGCCTCTTGCAGATGTTTGCAAAATCACACTGTTCTTCTAGTCATTCTGAGGGGATGCTGAAACTTCTACAACTTCTGGTAGCAACTTCTGTAAGACACCAAATTCTGGAACAAAATAACTAGCTTTTTAAGAACAGAAAGCTAAATTGAGACTTTGGTATTCCAATTGGAGTTAAAGATTCCTAATAGATTTAATTAGCCGGTCTCAATACCACCCATACATGAGTTTATGATTTATTTGAGAGCTTACGATCACAGACAAGTAAGCTCCAGCTGGCCTCTTGAACTAATTTAAAACTACTTTATTTCCATATAACTTAGTGAAGATCATTTACCACCAGCCACTTAGAGAAACTGTTTAGGTTAACAGAGATAAGACAAACAGTATTAATCAGTCCTTAAGTGTATTTCCTCAGCTCTCTATAAACTGTTGTGCTTATCTGATACGTTAAGGCAGGGCTGACTGCAGATACAGCCAACTTGCATGCGACACATTATAAGGAACTGGCTCTTCAGCCATGCTGAAAATCAGTGTTAGCAAACAACCAAAAGAAATGAAAGCCGCATCTGCCACTTTAATAAACTGGCTCAAAACCAAGCCTGAACTGGAAAACACTCAACTGGAAGCTTGTCGCCCTTCCCTGCCGAGGCTTTCTTGCAAGAGGCACAGGTGAGACGCTGCGGCTGTGCTAAGCCACCCTAACTGGTAACTGGTCTCAGCAGGCAGACCACTGCTTCTTGCACAGATACCCACCCACCTGACAGCTTTCATCAGCTGTTGCATTAGTTGAATTGAAGGTAGAACAGTCTCCATACATGAAGCAAATGATTGTTTAATTTTATTTTTAAGACTGAATAGAGTGGGATGATTCCACTCGGGGCCAGTCCAGTACATAGAGGCTTTGGAACACACCTCCAGTTTGGAATACTGAAAAACTTCTATGCGACTAAGAGTGATTTAGATAAATACCCACAACTGCCCCCTCCATCTTACTTCCAGCTAGTCACAAGTTTAGATGGAAAGTAACTCTAGGCATTAAAATAGCCATCATTTACAAGTGGTGCATATATAGGGAATCCCATCCTACAACTATATAACATGCCTTTTTTACTTCTGTATATGAACATTCCCAGGAGGACAACACTCCTGACAGTCCAGCTGAGCTGGAACACTTAAAAAACCATAATTTGTCCCCCTTTTGTAGTGACCAAAATCAAAGTTTCCCATACTTGACCTGACTTTCTGAATGTGCTAGAATCAGGTATTTTTCTAAAAGCTTTCTGGCACCAGATCTCAAAGAATGCAAACTTGTCAACAGGCTTTGCTTTCCATTGTCTTTCAGATCACATCACAAATCAACACAGCTCAGTTAAAAAGCAAAAAGAGGAAACAAAATAAGAGGGTCAAAAGTGGAAGGAAATGTAAGATGGAACAGGGTTTCTTCCCTGGACAACACCACACCTTTGTAAGCCAGCATCTCTAACTCACAGAGCTGTTCTGCAAACAGACAGGATAAATCTTAACGGTCTTTATCCTTAAATGCACAAGTCACAAGCCGTTAGGAATAGCAATGTCAATTTTCACTTGAATCACAAAACCCCTTTTATTNCTTGCAGTGGTTGAGCAGTTTTAGATTTTCATGCATGCTTTCATCTGTGAAGGGCAGATATGCAAGAGATGTTTCGTTAGTATAAGGGTGACCTCTAGTTTGCTATTTTTGGAACCTTATTTTTGGTGCTGGTTCTGTACCATAATTTATAGGCTGTAATAGCATCTGAGAACAAATTAAATGCAAGAGACATGTTCATGAAATGAATGTTAAGATACTTGCTGTTGCACTTCAAACTTCATTTTAATTTTGTTGAATTTTAAATTAGAACATATATTTTTAAAGCAAAGGAATTAGGTAAAAAAAAAAAAAAAAAAAAAAAAAACAAAAATTATTTCTTACTTGTTCTCCCTAATGCTGTAAATTTATTATGCTTTCGATCTGTAACAAAACTTTCTGCCTCTGCAATGCTGAGGGCAATATATTCTCTATATACAGCTCTTCCACGAATTCCAGGCAGACCATCTTGGGGGAGAAAAATCATCACAGGAGTTTGAGATTTTACATAATCATCACTTTGCCTTAGGAAAGTATGCATTAGGTGAAATAAGACCTTTTCTCTCTGAAGTTTAAAAGGCTTTGCAGAGGGCATTTGTTTTAATTAGTCACTGCAATATAAAACACAAATTACTGCAAACATACTGGGATCCAACCAGCTTTCAAGAGTCATGACAACCTGTAGTTGGCTGAGTGCCCAAGAACATCCTCAAGGTCTATCATCCTGAAGGATATACCAGAGCAACCCACACACTGGTTTAAAATACAACAAAGCCTTTGGAAAGTTAAGTGACTGCACACCTGAGACATTGTCTGAACTAGACATTTTGGCCTTCCACATTTACTTCCCAGTGTCAGCGTGACTCCAGATTTTGATGAAGCTAGATCTGAGGAATTGAAAACAAAAGGTGTTGTGAAAGCAACAGACTCTTAATATACACTGTAAACCTTTACATATTGTGCTCCAAGCAGATCTACTACTTCCCATCTACAGCAATTCAAGTAAAGTTATTAAAAGGTAGCAAATAGTCCAATTTAAGAAGACAAAAAGGAGAAGCTGTAACCCCTCCGGAGAAGATACAATTCTTCTCAAGGACAATTAACTACATTTAAATGGGCTTCGCAGTAACAATTCATATTCTCATTTAAAGATTAATCCCTATTTTTGTTCTGGAATCACAGTTTTGATGAGAAGGATCATGTACCCGGGGAGGGGAAATACACATGTTCTAACCAGCAAAAGGCAAAGAAGTGCAAGAACAAAGCTGCCTATGCCACACCAAACACTTCTATCACACAGGTAACACCAGGTGGCACTGTTTTGAGAGGAATATTGCTATAACAGATTGGAGCGCTAGATTCCAAAACAGGAGACTTAAAATGCCATTCCTGGCTCTACTGCTGGCTTCTTGCAGAACCATGGGAAAGTCACTGAGCAGCTGTGGACTCAGAGAAGCAAGTTAAGTTCTTCTCCATCTCAAAGAATGGAAACAATCCCATAGCTTGTATTTTACAAAGAGCCCAGTGAAACACCATTTTTATTGTCATGTGCTTCAGTGTGCAATGTCACGCAGCAAGCTCCAGTAATCCACAATGCATTTTCACAGAAGAAAGTTGCTGTGGATCTCAGTACATACCAACTCCTACTAGGGCCACTTGATCCATTTCTCCTCTCAGTAACTCGCACTGAGAACAGAAGGATGCTAACACACATCAGGAACCAGAAAAGCAAAAAAAAAAAAAAAGCCCCAAACCCACTAACTTCAAAATATAACGTTCCCCCTTCTTGGGGGGCCTCAAGTGAAAACCATTCGGAAAGAAAATAACTTGGTAGAGAACAAAATACTGGATTGCCCCTGGCCATCCACTCTTCCAGTTTCCTGCAGATTATCCCTCCCTGCAGCACTTCTGCGAGTGTCATGGTGTGTCCCCACCAATAAAACCCTTTAATACCTGAAAACCTGAATAATAGCCCACTGACAGAGGTAGAGAAAGATGTTTACAACAGTCACTTAAATTAATAATATAGGTTTTTTCTAAACACAAGTCAAAATAACCAAAGGCTATAGCTATACAGGCAAAGTAAACCTTAGCTATGCATCCCATTAGCCAATAACCATTAACAACATATGGATGAAACAAGCGATACACCATTAGTGAAATGGTCACAGCTAAGTTATGCCCAAGATGTGTTTGTAACACCCAGATGGGGTTTTCAGGTGTATTTCTGGGTTTGTGTTTCATTTCAAGGTTTTAAAAATACTCTAAAACAATTTCTGGTAGATTTATTTTAAGAAAAAGTCCATTTTGGATTATATTCTGCACAAGAGGAAATTAAAAGCAATTCATAACAAATCTTTCTGGCTGCTTTACAAGGCATAGGAGTGTACAAAACCGAAAGGGAAGCAAAAGGAATACCACTGACCTCACAGCACTTTCCTCCTGGGAGGACTAGTGGGCTTGCTTCCACTATTCTTTGAGAAAACCTTGAGGTAGTTCACGTACATCAACATGCAAGAGAGCCTCTGGGGGACAGGACCAGACTGCCAACAAAGAAAAAGCCTGCAAAATGGAAATTTCTCAGACAGAGGTGAAAAAAGCTGCTAAAACCTGCTAAGGAAGACAGACTGCACAGCCCAGCAGTGCAGGGCAGGTGAGTCAGCCAGGCACGAACAGAGCAGCCCTCAGCTCTGAGGGAAGACACAAGCTACACAGCCGCATATGCAGCCATAATTTGCTTCCAAATTAAACACCAGCCTAGCAATAAAGCAATATCTATATCCTCTCACTGTGGATACTTCCCTTGTGCCAGAGGAGCAAAACTACTTACAAAAGCCTCATTTTGGAGCTCTAGGCTCCAGCATGAAAGACTCCACAAGATCCCCATCTAGGAAAAACCCAAGATGGAAGCTTCCTTGCCTGTCACTGGGTAGGTACGTTCCTTAATGCTGCCTTCTCAGGGGCAGACAACAGATGCCTGGCAATCCAATTACAGGAGAACATAATCTATTAGTGCCACCAAATGCTCTCCAGTTTCATGCACTGGACTCAGTCCAAGATATGCCCAGTTAAAAATATGAGATTCATTTAAATGAATCTATAGTCAGGCTTTAGAAGGTTTTCTTTGAACTTTGCTTATCAGACAGGAATTATTATGGTTGTAACAGTTTGGGGCTACCTTACTATTTCCCACTGGGCTCATTATTAGCTATTCAAACAAGTAGATGTTGCTTCTACAAACATCTTTGTAGATGTTTTTGGCTGGGCTTTGACACCCAAGGATGGCATCAAATCTTCACAGCTCTTGCACACAACAGAAGGGAAGCATATTAGACTGCCTAGCCTTGCCCCAAAACTCCTTCATATCTCAATACTGAAAGTAACACATGTGGGCAATATTCATAGATTGGTCCTGGCCATTTAAGGTGGCCTTCCAAACAGAGTCCTTTCCAGGATTTATCCCTCTGCTGCTTGATTATATTCACTTGTCTATTGACAGACAACCC
This sequence comes from Agapornis roseicollis, assembly GCA_002631895.1. Taxonomy (NCBI): domain Eukaryota; kingdom Metazoa; phylum Chordata; class Aves; order Psittaciformes; family Psittacidae; genus Agapornis; species Agapornis roseicollis. Next base: position 211,948 of record NDXB01000455.1, on the reverse strand, counting down.
CCAATACAGAACTTGGCAGCTTCAGTAGACAATTGAGGGTTTGGGATTGGCATGTGAAAAGATTCAGACCCTGCAAGATTGCTCCTTCCTCCTGCTTATTTCACTAGAATATGTTACAAGTGACTACATGGCAAACCTCAGACAGGCAATAAAGTTTGTATTCTCTTTAGCTTTGCCAAACATCTTAGGCTAAAAAAAAAAAACAAAAACAAAACAAAAACAAAAAACAAAACCAACCAAGAACAGGAGACAAACCCAGATGTAAACCTGAAAGGCAAAAATACGTAAGGCAGCTACAACATGTGTGTACATACAGGAAGTTTTACAGCAATCACCATATTGTAAATATTTTAAGTACCCTGATTACAAAAGTTGACAACATGCATTCCAGTCATCACATTTGTGCTATAGAAGAAGGATATGACACTAGACAGGCCGCATCAACACAGGTTTTATAGCAGCTAAGTCACCAAAGCAGTAAAACATCCTCTTTTTCATGCAGAGTCCAAATTCGCAGGTAAAAAGTAATGCACAGATGCATATATTTTTCTAAGATGTTTGTTGATGGCTTGGTTTTATTTTGGTAGGGGTTTATTTAAAGAAAAAACAGACATTCATTTGGGCTAACTCGGGAACAAATTCATCCATTTTCAGTAAGATTTAGCAACCTGGGACCCTTCTGAGGTAAAAAAAGGCCTAAAGTTTTCTAGGGCCAGTACATAGCACAAAATATTATGCCTCTTCAAGGCCTACCTGGCCACATAACTACCCACACTTATTTTCTCATCTAAGCAGGATGTTAAAGGCTGAAAAGGGAATTGGTGGGTTTAAACTGGAAAACTTCTAACACTTACCTTTCCCTTATACACTGGTCCTAGTTCAAATGCCGCCTCTTCTGCTGTAACACCAGTGAACCAGAAATAGGTATGCATACATGGGGGTGCTGTTCTAGCAGAAACAAACTAGTAGTATGCCTCGTATTTACCATCCAATAGCAAACATGGAAGTTTTTTTCTATTTCCAGTTCCAAACCTAAGGTTGAAAGCACATGCTGATCTCGGTAAGAGGTTTGAAGGGTATTACAGTCCTGCCATGTACAAATGTATCACCTATGTGGACCTGTTTCCTCCAAGAGAAATCAACCCTCTGACAGAGACTTCTACAGTGCAGCAGACACACAAACACAAGTAAATAGCTACCCTCTTTGGTCCGTTTCTCATACTCAGAACTCCTTGCTAATGAAGGTTAAAAATACCAAATGAGATCTCTCCTTTGAATTACTTAAATATATAATTCCCAAGTAGAGTATTCCAGGGCAAGCTAGTACAAAAGTCACTTTCTCCAACTCAAAAGTGCAAAAGCAGGGCCTATTAGGCCTATTAGGAAAATATTTACATTGTTAGTAATATCAGAGCAAAAGCAGGCAAAAGGTATAAGGATAAGCTTCACACAGATGCTGATACAGCAAAGGAAAGGTAATTCAAACTCCACTTGTGTTTTCCCCTAGCTCCAAGCAGCATACTTGGGACTGTTGTTGTGTACTACACCAGTAACAAATTCATCCTGTTATTTTCTCAGCCTCCTACAGCATGGAAAGTTTCAGAGGTAACCCAGCCTGCTCCTCCCTAGGCCGCTGCTACCCAGGAATCTGCAAAAGACTCACCTTACTTAAACTAAATCTGACAAAGCTTGGTGGGCGCTCATCAAGAAATATGATTTTGCATGTCCAGAAGGTAAAGAAGAATAAAAAGATGTATTGCTCTCAACAAGGGCTCCAGCAATGAAATGGTTGCCATGTGTTATTCCCATGTTTAGCGACTACTGTTTATAAATGCTCCATTACGCCTTTTTTTAAAAAGGTAGCTTTTGTAAAAGACTCATGCTCAGGAGAGAAGAGGAATGCTTAAAAGCAATTGTTTTTACCAGAATAATCCATGGTACTGGATCAACATAAACTCAAACAAAGGTTAAGTTTCTCTGTAGTTAAAATACAGTTATGAAAGGATTCTGTCTAGCTAGACAGGCCATCTGATCTCATCAACTCTTCAAGTTCACTCAGCTGCTCTGCACATTAGAAGTATTATTAGTGCCACCAGTTACCTTTGAACAAAGATAAAGCCCACATTTTTGAAGTGAAAAAAAAAAAAGCTTCTGCTAAACCTTTAGGGAAGAAGTTAAAATTATGGCCCTGCATCAAGGCATGGGAAGAATCCACTTCCCTCACACACAGCCCTTTATTTTCTGGGAATCATGACAGAATCAGGATTTAAAGACTTGAGGCAAAAATTTTAGAAACCTTGTGAAACCATGGTAATTTATTACTATTCACTGATAAAATTGTTTATTAGAAGCAGCTTGCATCATCAGTTCAGATGAAACGTGGCACAAACTCAAGTCAGCTTTTAATCTTGCTCAATATATCAGAATATCAGGATACAGTGGATTCTCAACAACAAATACCAGCATCATATATCTTCCCTCATAAATACTTATTCTAATAGCTATACAATCACTTTTCCTGCATGGTCACTCTCAAGAAGTTTTTCATTAATATAATCCATAGAAACAATTTCCTCTTGTGACTTATTGGTGACTATGACAGATGCTCACTGTGCTAAAAAGCCTTCTCTTTGCATGGCCTGTACCTGAGCAGAAGATGATGGCATAACCATCAGAACTGCTTAGGAAAATGCCCTGCAGCATAGTTAGAAGAGATATTCCTGGAACATCCATTAATGCTTCAGGTAGGTGAACCTATGCTTTCTCATTTGCTCTTCATTTCCATCTATTCAAAGTACCACTTCAGCTCCTCTGGTGTGTTTAGTTGCCAGGAACAGCCTTCCAGGTCACTGTATCTATGTTCAACCTATCTTTTCCCTTCCTTTTTTAAGTATCCTTAAGGCAACTACTCAACACTCTAGTTGCCTTTTTGCAAATAGAAGTTCTCCAGAACAAGTAATCTTTTGATATACACTTTTCTAATTATAGACAGAGAGGCCAAAGATTTCTGGGCTGCACTAGCAAATCCTCTTCCTGATTGTTGTTCAGTATGTTGCAAAGGCAATAAAAGCATTTAAGCTTCTTTCATAGGGATGTATATTGCCCCAGGTTTTCATGGTACAGTATGATCTATATGAGCATCAAGGCAATTCAAGCTTTAAATTACAGTATCTATCATTTTCCTCAAATACATCTAGCCAACAGAGCAACTCTGGAAGCTGCATTTTCACTACAAAAAAAAAGTTATCCCCATTATCCCGATTAATTATGCATGAAGGTGATCCCACCTAGAGAACTTGTTCAAAGCCTCTAGTGTAGTAGTTCTACTAACTTTTCTGAAGCAGTCAGCATACTTCTGTCACACTCAGACTCTTCCAAATGCTGATTTTCACTCCCTTTCACCCACATCAAGAAATTCCCTTATCACAGGTTTGATTTTCCTTTTGCACATCAAGATTTAGCTATTTCCTAGTCAACTTTAAAGGGCAATGTGCCTCTTCAAAGGGAAATAAAAAAGCATGAGAAAGCAGCAAAGAAAAAAAATACGCCAGAGAATATTAGAGCTTAAATACAATTGCCATCACCCTCAATTTTAATCATCATGCCATCATTTTTCCACCAAGAACTTGTAAAAGATATCCATTTCCTTCTAGTAATTGGAAAATGGACCTTTCTGATGGTCATGTCAGAAACATTGGTAATAGCTATGAAAGATTTATGCAAAAGCTTGTTTCCATTTTTCTTACAGTTGCCCAAAGCGAAGTACTGTGCGCACACACAGCATCTGTGCCTGCTTTCAGAGTACACCAAACTCAGGAGCTGTACATGTTCAGGAGGGTTTGAAATCTGTCAAGAATGATCTGTGCAGTGTTTTGCCAGCAACACTATCAGCTACGTATGGATGTGTCAATTAAAAAATACATGATTTCCCAATGCAACACATCTTGTTATTTCAAAAGACTTTTTGGTGGAGCTTCATAATCACACAAAGCATTCTTTCTGTAGAATTACCTCATTTGCAGACACAACCTTTCATTTTCCGAGGGAGATGTCTGTATTTCATGTTTGGTCAAATGTCAAACGGTAAACAGTGTTTTCATTACCCATTTAAAAGTGTTCAATCAAAGATGATCACAGAATAATTGAGGCTGGAAGGAACCTCTGGAGATCATCTGGTCCAACACCCATGCTCAAGCAGGGCCACCTAAAGCCAGCTGCCCAGTGCCACATCCTGACAGCTTTTGAATGTCTCCAAGGATGGAGGCTCCACAACCTCCCTGGGCAATCTGTGCCAGGGTTTGGAAAACCAGAAAATTACTTACTGCAAGAGCTGTCAATGTGCCCATTACCTCTGGCCCTGTCACTGGGGACTACTGAGAAGGGCCTGGATCCCCCTTTTTCATTTCCTGCCACCAGGTATTTATACACATGGAGAAGATCATCCTAATGAGATGGATGAGATTGCCCAGCTGAATGGCACCAGCTCTCTCAGCCTCTCTACATGTGAAAGTCCTATAGTGATCTTTGTGACCTTGCACTGGACTTGTTCCAGTATGTCCACGTCTTACTTGCTCTATGGAGCCCAAAACTGGACCCAGCACTCCAGGTGTGGCCTCACTAGTGCCTAGGGGAAGGATCATACCCCTTGTCCTGCTGGCAACATTCCTCCTCATGCAGTTCAGGATACCATTAGCAAATTCTCTAAGATGACCTATAAAAACCTGTCTCCTGTGACTTTCATTAATAGGGGGGAGGGAGGGGAGAAGCATCTAAGTTGGGGAGAAGTGTCTAACACACATTCAGAAGCCATAGCAACTGGATTATAACAGAAAAGATATCTGCCAAGTAATTTTCTGACTGGCAATACTTCTAAGATTAGCCTAGGTTATACAAACAACATTCTACAGTGAAGTATTGTCTTTCACAACAGGATACAAGATGTGAGGTTAATGTTGTACAAAAAATTCACACGCATTTAAGACTTCCATTAATGATAGTGCTATCCCACATCTTCTATGTGGTAAACAGACAGTATTACATAAGGCAGGTCTCACCTGAGATCCAGAGTTGCAGGGGAGCAGCAGGACCTTGTTAAAAAGCATGAAAGTGCTACTCCCTAACGTGCAAGTTCTTTAGACGTATAAATTAACTTTCATTTAGATTTCACACAGAAACTGGGTGATGTGGAGCAACTGCAGGGAGTCCAGCAAAAAGCTACTAAGATGATTTAGAGGCACTGTGGCATCCTTCCTGTGAGGAAAGGCTATGACAGCTGGGGCTGAAGCAGGTGACCTCCAGATATCCCTTACAGCCTCAACCATCCTGTGCTTCTGTGAAGCTATCAGAGCTCATACTTTTTAGTTGTAACTGATTGAAGACAGGTACTTTGGCACATCATTCAGAAAAATTAAGGACACAATATTTCTCCCATGGTATGGTGAGCAAAACATCAAGTGAGAAAATAAAAAAGCCCGTATCTGCTAAAGTAGTCAACAGCCCAGAAGCTAAAACTAATCTCTCAAGTAAAATGAAGGCAGCTTTTTTTCCCTTTTGTACTACAAATAAGGGTTTTTTTTAAAAAAGCTCACTCCTCCTTTCCTCCCTGTACCAAAAGTAACTCCATCTCAGTAAGCATCTTGAAGTCATTTTCCTCTCCACATCGCTGACTATGTAAGGACCAACCAGCTTAAAAGCTGATACAGTCAACAGAAACCACAAGCACCTTATCTCAGGCAACTTCTCTTAAATATACAGAAAGATCATTCACTGACATTCTAAACAAAACTTAGGGTTATACACACAGAGTATGTAAGTAAAATTTTCACCAATGGCCTTTGCCAGTTGTTGATAGAGCCAAGCTCCCTAGGAGCTGCTGCAGAGCCTCCTGCCCTGCTACACAGACACCTCTAAGGTATTCACCTGAGCCAATACAGGCAAAGTACTCCCAAAACAGTTCTCTGCTTTTGATTTCTAAACTAGATAGGATTCCCTAAGCAACACACTACTGAACTGAAAACACATACTGTGCCTGCTGTGCTCTTTGCTTCCTCTTCCCAAACTTCTCAGCTGTGCACTCAACATACCTTGTTATGCCATTAGGCTCCCCTCTAGTAATCACAGACACCACCACTTGTGTGACACAGCACAGCAGGTCTCTCATGGAAGAAAATAACGCTCCCACGCAGATCTGGTATGTACATCTTTAGTACTGCTAACGTGATTTTAATACTAAGACTTACTCTGTTACACCAGGAAAATGAGTTAAACAGATTTTATTTAAGGCAATACAGATATGTTCATTACTGAAGAAAACTCACTTGTAAGGGCATAGAAAAAAGTATTTATACGTGATAAAGGCTCCACTTGTTTTTCCAATGATAAAAAATAGCCATGTATATATATATACACGGAAAACAATTTAGACTACACTTCTGAAGACACAGCAACAGGATAACAAACTATTTCTTGGAAAACCAGACACCTACAAATAGGCAAGTCCCTTTTTGCTTGCTAAGAGCACTGCAAAGTAGAAGTGCACTTAATATGGTGTTAAAATAAGAGGTAATGCTGTCCTGTCCTAAGCTGCCTAAGATAAGATGCAATGAAGCAGTTTAAACTGAAGAGAAATCATGCACTGAAAAGGAAGGCCAAAACTGGAGGTGCTAGGATGACTACTTGAGTCACACTTTACTCAAGTTAAAGAAAAGACTCCAACTCCTGCAGATTTCAGTGGGTTATGAAACAGGTCCTGTAAAGGGAAATGTTCCAAGTCACAAACAGCAACACTGTATTTTGATACCCAATTGCCACTACTGCTTATGAAGAAGTCCCTGGTGTAAAATAGAGAACAAATACAATAATCTTGCTTTCTCATTTTAAAAAATAGCATGAAAGGAACAATAAAAGAAAGTTATTGAAGAGAACTAGATTGTTCCCAGCTGTTACCATAAAACACTACAGCTGCTCGTGTCATTGCAGCTAATGACCAGTTGCACTTCTTCAAAGATTGTAACACAGTATGACCATTGTAATCTACATCAAACCAGAACTTGGCCAGCGTCATAGAAAAAAAAAAAAAAAGACTAAAAAATTGTTTAAATTCTGATTGATTTCTCTTTTTAATTTCTGTTCATGGGTTAGGTTTTGTGTCTGGGGGGACAGGAAGGGATTTTGTATGAATGGTTCTGCATTCAAACTGTCAATTACGTTAAACTGCTTTAAAAATGATGGTAAATAAAAGGCATTAAATTATTAAAATTCTCTCACAGTAATAAAAGCAGAATTCAGCCAAGAAATCCCAAATCTCTTGCTGAAAAGAGGTGTGTTAAGTAGAACTATGTCAAGCCCAAAGCGGATGAAGAAACATCTTTTCTCTGGAGCCAACAATAGGGTGGGCTTCCCCCCATCTAGAAGCTTGTAGTTGCTTTGTTAACTGCACTGTACATGAACCAAATCAGATTGTTCATAAGGATTCAAACATACAAGTGCAAAGTAAAGGTTAAAAAACCTTAAAAAAAACCCACACAACACATATATAGATGCAGAAAGAATTTTCAGAAACAACACTCTCTACTGGAGCTTTACTCCTTGACAGATGGAGAAGCAGCAAGAGGAAAGCATGTATTCCTACATAAAATCTCCACAGAACTTGAAACATACTATTTCATGTCATTCCTACAGATAATACATGAGTATATGTTCCTCTCTGGCCATATGTCTGGCTGTCTAAAATAACCCATATAGAGATATAGACCAGAAAGATGTCACAAGTTCCTGTACTGCCTAGTTACCAAGGAAATAACTGATTTATTGAGAAAACTAGCACTCATTTTACCAGTTTCTTCCCTTCAGAACAGAAAAACACTTCCAAAGGAATTCCAAACACTTCAGAAAAACTAATCACACCTAACCATACACAGCATATATCCATTTTGATAGGAACTAATCTGGGAGTCAATACCAAGTAACATAACCACAGCAAAAGAACAATAAAAATGAAGCATCCTTACCCAAGGAAAGAGATAAACAGTTGTTAAACATGCATATATAACCAAACACAGTAACGGAAAACATGGTAGAAGAGAAGCCACCTTTTCTCACCTTGGGCCATTTATCTAGGCTGCAAAGGATTTCTTTCCAAATGATGGTTACTTTAAAATATGAGCAACTCGGGAACTTTAGTTTATGCAGCCACGCAATTATTGAGCTGTCACTACTAGCAAGCTACAGAAAAACTTAAAATCCAGCAACCTACCTTCAAAGACACTCACAAAAGATTAAATTAAAAATTAAGATCTAATCACACACTAAATGAGGCCAGAAGCCTCTAGTTTGGATTCTCTTAATTAAGCCTATTGAACAATGCCCAGAGTGAGTGTTAAAGACTGTCTGCAGCATCACATCTGCTTAAGCCATTATTAACACATGTTATTTTCACCATTCCAATCAGAAGTTCAAAGTGCACTTCCTTTCTTATGGCAACATTGTGCAGGCTTGATATTTTTGTATAATAAGCAAGTATCAGAGCCAACATTATAACAGAATTTGCTCCACAGCAGGCTAGTTATACTTTTTTGCTCCACTCCATCAGTTCCACATTGTGCAACAGTCAGGATGATCCAAGGAAAGTATTTTGGCTAATAAAAATCTGATGCAATGCATGAGCTTCATGCCTCCAGAAGATGGGATGGTTAAAATAAGCATGGTGTAGAATATTGGCATTGTTACACCAATACTCATGTCCATTACCCATTATAGCACCTCTCAATTGTGAAAGCTCTAGAACACATCAGGCTTCAATTATTTTATTATGCCTACCTGAAAGATGGAAAAATAGCTATTAGAAGATTTAATGTAACTATATTTTACTGTCCTTTTGCCTTTCTTTACCACCAAGATTTTGTACAATCTCTATACAGACTAGGTTCTGTACCTTTTATTCTTAGAGTTTAAGGTGGCGATTTTGAAGTTCACTCATCTGTGGTGATCTGCATGGTTTTTTCCAAGTACTAACAGCTTCACCAAGTCTCACCTTGGGTTGCCAAATAACTTCTGTGTCTGGTTGCAAAGACAGCAAAGACTGAGTGCTTATACCACCTCTCTTCTCAAGCTAATCAAAACACACCACTGCCTATGCTAGGCCTCAGAGCTTTTTGCAAGTTACACAAGTTAAAACTTAACAGGCATACTGTGAGCTTTCAACATTACTGCTAAGAAACCTGCAAGCAGCAGCCAAACTGCAAAACAGAGACATCCCTCTGTGACAAGTTGGGTAGAGCTTCAGCAGTACAATGACGGTGGAGCTATTTGCTGAAAAGAAAGCTACAGAGTCAGCAGCTGACTACAGAGTTACAACAGAAGTCTGAGGAAGAGGCAGAATATACTTCCCCTATTCTCACATGCTTCCCCAGGAGCCTACAAGATGCACCAGAGGAAAGACAGAGTGTTCAGCGAATCTCACGTTCCATACGCAAAGCCAAATCTCAACCACCAGGCAGCACTTATGTTTGCTGGACATACTATGCAGTAAGTATGAGAGCAGTAAATAGAAAAAAGCTTGCAGAAATGTGGGAAAGGAATAGACAAGAAAAGGAAAAGACATATTGAAGCACAAGAGGGAGAAAATATTAAATAAAGCAACTCACCTAAACCAAAAGGAAGCTGCAACAGAAGTTCAGCACAGCTTTCTTTTTAAGTAGAAAGGCGTTTGAGGATTGTCTACCACTCAAACGAAATGTTTTCAAAAGTTGTATGAAGTACACCCCAAAAGGAAAGAATGCCATCTACAGCTTAAGCACATACAATTTTGAGATACCCAGGAATTAGCTTCTAACTAAAAACACTATTTTTGACCTCTGGTGCCTTTTCACTCCACTCCTTCCCTTCTCCAGCTCCAAATGTACATGGTACTAGTTGGAAACTAGTCAGAGATTGTGTTGGCACCATAATTCAGTTGCAAATAAGATAGTCATGTTCTCTTCGTAGTGTTGCCATACCAACATTAACATGCCTAACCTCCCTTATAAATATAGACATCATAGTCAGTTTAAAATGCACGCAAGTGCCTGACAAGGAGGTACTACTCTGGAGGTGTTATTTCAACAGTAGCAGCTCTCTGGTGGAGAAGTAAGCAGGGTAGAAATAAGTAGTTCAGATTTTCATCTTCAAAAGAAAAAAATACCATCATAGCACTTATTGTATCCCTGTTTCTCCACAATGACCTTCTATCTCTTCCTTCATTCAGTAATTAAATGAGAACAACAAGAATGTACCTGGGGTACAGCCTCCAACAATCATACCACCTGAATCTGCAACCTGAGTAGATTGTGCAACAAGCCGTGGACTTAGGTGCACAAGGCTTCACATAGCTATAATGTTTGAACTGGGATGATACTTTCCGCCATTATTGAGTGGCCATAAAATGATGTTTGCTGGAGGAAAGTCAAGGTAAATGACTGATTATCAGAACAGGAAGTGATTTAACTGTTTGGCTGAAGAACCATTACACAATTATAACTTGCATTTGACTCATGAAACCACATACAAAAGATTGTAAGAAAGCACCTTTTCATGAAGATGATTTGAAGTGGCTTTTGCTTCAGAAACTTGTGGCTTCTTTTATGGCACACTTGAGAAAAGTGTTAAGCAGTATCTTTGTACCTTTGAATACTCTTAAGGAAACACTTTTCTCCACATTCTTTGAAGCTACCAAAGGGGAAATACCCTCCACTACATGCTGCTCCAACATTACTGGCTCCAACATTTAAATGGAGGATGAAATCCAAATTACAGTCCTGCTTTTGTACTTTGAGTAGGGACCACTCAGCAAAACAGAAGAAACCTTAAGAAGTTTGGAATATCCAGGCTCCACTAGTATTGGCACTACCCAAGGTGACTTTTGACATAAAATCCCTTTAGAAATACCAGACAAGAAGGAATGTGATGAGTTCTGCAAGTCATGGAACTACCAAAAAAAAAATTAATTTAAAATATCAAGTTATGTAATCAAAGGTAAATATATTTTTCATTCAATCTTCCTGCCACAACCTGCACAGAAAAGCAAGCTTAACCATGCAACCTCTATCACCTCTAAGTAGGATGCATGCAATGGAAACAAATACCATTCAATTTGGGAATAGACAGCAGAGAGGAAACAACTGCGCTCGACAACATCCCCCTATGAGAAAATTACCTCAACTGACTTGTATTTTCCAGTTAAGTGCTGATAGCATCCAGCATGAACTCCTCTTTCAAGTTGCTTGTCACCACCAGTGGTATCAAAAGCACCAGCCCTCTAGCTAGGCTCAGTTGAAAGGAGCAGGTAACAGAAAATGGCTGTAGCCAATGTAGAATTCAGAAGTAAACAAAAGTTTTTTAACACACAAACAGGGCAACTTTATCCCTCACCTTACATCAGTCCTGCAACTCAGCAAGCCATTCTCATACTATAGCATGAGGAAAGCCTCCAGTCTATGCAGTGCAGCAAGACCTACCTAAGAAAGGTGTCCTTTAGCAGGAGCAAGACTTTTCCCCTATGCCTATGCAGAAAAAAGACTCATTTTGCTAAAGGGCTTATTTACAAAATTATCGCAATGACTAAGAGGCTGAGCTCACAAATCAAAATAAATCACCAGCTTTATTACACAAGCATAACTGTCAAGCAGTGCACTTTGGTTTTGTTTCAGTTTCTCATTACTGCATTCACAATGCTTTATAAGTGTTATACACCCATCACACATATACACAGCTTTATGCAGTGTAAAACACACACAGACTGCAATACCCAGGCAGCATCCAGCTGACAGATTCCACTGGTCTTACAAGTATTAACTTAGTCATGACCATGAGAACAAAATGATTACCTGGAAGAAAATAACAAGCCAATCTCATTTTCTTTCTTAAGTAACAATAAAACCTATGCAAGCATATTCAGTTGTTTTCTGTTTTCAGATGTATATCATATGCTTTGATTTATGATGGTATCAGGGGATCTGCAATTACAGAGTTATCAAAGCTAAGGTAGAGGAACAGCCAGCCCTTCAAATGAAGGTAATAGTGAATGAAGGCAAGCAGATAACCCAGCTGTACCAGCACCACCTTTCTGACATAGCTCAAGGTGGATTCTGTAGTTAGTAAACTCCTTAAACCCAGGAGCAGGCTTCTTCAGAGACAGTACATTCCTGAATAATACAAGGATAAAGTCATTAAAAGAAAGATGGAGTCAGCTTTCCTATGCCAATAGGAACAGCTACAAAGCAGTTTTTTCCCCTCATAAGGATCAGGCAGACACTAAATCTTCAGCACCCTCAAAAGAGGAGCAAATAACCATTTACTATCGCTAGACAGCTATAAAGATCTAAGTAAGATTCGTCCTTGTCATGTATTTCCTAATACTCAAATTTACACCAAAACCTACACCAAATACACCAGTGCTACTGACACTCAGCTCATCACCCAGTTACTCAAAAAAACCACTGAAGGGCAGCCCAGCACTTGCAGGATACATCTATCCTGGGAAAACTGCATTTGGTTCACAGAGACAGAGGCAGGCTGCTGCAATACACCGATGCTGGACTCCAGCCTGGAGCACAAGCTGTTGGCAAGTACAGACAGGCCTCCCTGGACTAATGGAAACTCTAAACTTCATTGCTAATTCCCATTATTGATGGCAATTTTACCTTTCAGAACTCTGAAATTAACACTGATGCCTAACATATTGATCATGAGCTGGCATCCATACTATGTTACAAAAAACCAACAACATGAACATTAGCAGACTATTAGCAATGACACGGGTTGAAATTCAGAGACCACAGAGATGGTATCCAGGTTTTTTGGGGTGTTGTCAACTGTTGATATAACTGTGTACACCTCCACACACAATAGACAGGAGGAAAGGAGATTGCCAACACCAAGGCTCACAAGCCGTGTCAGCAGCCCATTGATACAGCTGAAATGGGAGGATTTCATTAAAGCACCACTTTTCTTCAAAGAAAAATAATAATAATGAAAACCCGACCCAACAATAGAGCACTCAGAAGCACATAGCCATCTGACCTGCCCAGAGAATTAAATCAATCTTTGATCTTCAAACATAGCTAATAGCAAGATTTCCAAGAAATAGTGACTTTATTTCTTTGTATGACTGCTCCAGTCCACTTTCTAAGTTTTTATTTAGGTTTACTTTGCTTTAGAGCAGTATTTCTAGAAGGCAGTAATGCAACACTGAATACTTTGAGGAGGTCAAGTAACACGATACACGGCTTTTCTCTCCAGGTCTGTGGGGTTCAAATCTTGCTCATGTCAGTAGTGACCAAAAGCTGTTGACATCAGACAGCTGTTAAGTGACCCATGAGGAATGAGCAAGTACCCTTAGTCCGGTTTTTCCTGGACAGGTATTTCTACCTTCCCAAGAGCAAACAAGCCCACACTCAGGCTGGCAAGTTTCAGGAGTTAAAAGCAGCATAGATAAGGAGTAGCTCCCTCAGTCCTGAAGGAGAATAGGAACTTAGACCGATCTGTCCAGGTGAAGGCTGGATCACACCTCTAACAAAAAAAGCAAGAAACTTCAACTCGTAAGTAAGTCAAGTCAGTATTTGCTGCAATAGTACGTTGCCCTGAGTCTTGATCCTGCAAAATGCTGAATGTACCTGAATGTACTGGTTGCAGTATTTTAAGTCAACAGATGAACATGTTGCTTCTCTACAAGACCACAAAATCTAGAGAGTAAAGGTCAATTGTCTAATTTGCATCATAACATACATACCATCTTAAGGAGAGCACAAACCAAAAATGTACTCCTCACACTGTAACTGCATCCTCTGGGTTCATGTACTTTTCCTTTAGTTCAACAGAACACAGTTTTGTCAACTTTAACAAGAGATAATTGGCTTCTGAAAACTTAACATTACACTCAGATTTGAATTTCTTCTTTACACTGCTCATTGCACAACAGTGTCAGATCCAAAAACTTCACTCCAGCAGACAAATGTAGTTGTGTACAGGCTGCCTGACAGAGGCTGGAGAAGACCAGGAACTTACACAAGCATTAGGGCTCCTAAACCTTTTTTCCCTTCTCCCAAAAGCATGTTTTATTTTTTATTCCGATCAGCTTAAGCACAGTTCAGAGAATTCGACAAGCAAAGCAAGCGCAAGATGAAGTCCTCGCCTATGGAAATAGCCCACTTCTCAGCACACTGGAATGTTTTTTGAATATGAGGAGACAAAATAAGCCCACAGCAAACCCCGAAGAGGCAGCTCTGAGCCACAAGCAATCTGCACGAAGCTGCTGGAACCATAACCTCCCCAAACCCACCCCACCATTACGTAACAGTGCTGAGCTAGGATTTTCACCAGAGAGCCCAGAACTGTTGTTAGGAGATATCTCCTGTCATGCACCAGCAAACTGAAAGGGTTTTGTAAAAAAAAGGCCAACCAAACACAATAAAAATAGGCAAAAAAATCCACAGTCAGCACAAGACACATGAGAGTTTTATCCAGAGCCTACATCCATACGCTAGAAGCATTTCCTTTCCAAGTAAGGCTTTATAACATTTTAACTTACAAAAAATATAAAAGGTTGTTTTAACAGGTTATGTCTCACCAACATCAGAATATCTGCTTTTCCTCTCTAAAATACCAATGCTCTCCAACTCTTGGAGAGGTGCTTATATGGTACCTTGTTATTTTTTTAATTATTCCTTATTCATTTAACATCTCAAACTTGCTTGGATATTCATCTCAAGAAGGTACAAATCACATTGTATAGGAAAGGAACAACAAAGTAACCATCTCCTATGTCTATTATTATTACCACCATTTGTTTTCTTACTCAATCTCCTTAATCTATACCAAGGCAGTGTGAAGAGCCTATGATACAGCAAAGAATAAGCCTACTAAGAATCAGTTTACTGTGTACTACTCTCTTCAGATGCTATTTTAAGACCTTAAAAAGATTTCAATATTAATAAAGGACTAAACCAGTTAAACACATCTTTAGGTCTCCAGTGAAACACTGACCTTATGAGACAACAGTTAGCATGGGGAAGAAGTGGGACACCTAAGCAGCAAGTTATGTTCTGTTCTTTTCATTCAATACTTTAACTAGGTTTAACAAAGCTGACTTCTGGTTTAGTTGGATTATAAAAATGCCTGACTAAGCAGACTGCTCAGCTTTCTTACAAATCATGCTTTTAGATGTTTGACGCCTTTACACACGTAAAAAAAAATTAAAAGCAAAGAGCAATTCCTGACGAAAGAGATGAAGATTCGCTGAAGCCATGGAGGGCTTAGTAAATATTAGAGAAAGAATTCCTATTGATGACAAACATCGACTTAAGCCAAAGTTCTGCTACAACAGGCACAGGACCTGGTCACATGTCAGGACCAAGACAGATACATATATATATATAAAAAAAAAAAAAAAAAAAAAAAAAAAAAAACCAAAAAAAACAAAAAACAAAAAAAAAAAAAAAAAAAAAAAGAAAAAAAACAACAAAAACAAACAAAAAAAAAAAAAAAAAAAAAAAGAAAAAAAACAACAAAAACAAACAAAAAAAAAAAAAAAAAAAAAAAGAAAAAAAACAACAAAAACAAACAAAAAAAAAAAAAAAAAAAAAAAAAAAAAAAAAATGGAAAAAACCCACAAAAACCAACAAACAAACAAAAAAAAAAGAACAAATAAATTCTTTTAAAAAAAGTTAGGCATCCCACAATGCCAAAGAAGTCTTCCAATAGGAAGTCTTCCCAATAGGATGGTCATTTGTTGTTTCTACAGAAGACAAGCATCAGCTAAACATAGCTGTTTCAGGCTTCCAAAGCCTACTCTTGGTGTGATGTAACAGACCAAATACTTCAACAAGCAGTAAATATTCCAGGTATTAGAAGGCAAAGGTGAATTCCCAACTCACTCCTAAAAAATTATTGTAATTACATTTCTCATAACATCTGAAGATCTACAGTTTCACTTGGGGGGGAAAATTAAGAAGCAGGGAATTAAGTAAGAGGAGAAAAGGCGTAAGGAAGTAAGTGTAAATACAAAAACGTAAAAAATAGGCCTTTCTGAAAAATATTTACCTACAGCGTTTCGTTTTGGTGCACACTCATGTAAATACACAAGTACACATATTCCAAGGCCATTTCAATTTCCAGCCTCCTGAGTTCTGGAAAGATGCATATTGCATCTAGGATTTATACTTTCCACCATAACACTCTGCATTGGTATATAGGTTACAACCTAACTGGCTGAAATATGTTGTATCCAAGTGTATCCATCTATATTGCCAGTGTTGAAGGGAAAAAAAGAGGGGGTGGGGCTGGAACAACAAATCACTAAATTCTCGGGCACTTCTTACGCACGGAGAAACGCACATGTGCAATTGAAATCGGGCACTACCCCAGTAACTAAGCCCTTGGTCTGCACCGCAGGGCACAACGTGCTATTAATCCAAACTGTAATTTGTTTATATGGCCGAGGCTCGCAGCACACGCATACCGTCGAAATTAAGCAAGCACCACGGAGCCGGTACGTGCCGAGCACCCTACGCAGAGCCGCACGCACACGCGGGTGCACGGCCACGGTCCTGCCGGATAACTTCACATCCACGCAGGCCGGGCCGCCAGAGAGAGACGGCGATGGAGAGAGGAGGAGGAAGCAGCCTTCGCCACCTCCCACAGCGCCCACAGCACCCCCGCCCGGCATCCCCGCCTTGGGCGCCGAGGGGGAGCCCTGCAAGGAGCGAGGCGGGAGTGGGGGTGAGAGGGGGGTGGTCGGGCAGCCGGTCCCTCCGCATTGTGAGGGTGTGGGGAAAGCGGAGCCCCGGCTGTCGGCGCGGGGATGTTTCCAGGCATCCTTGCTGCATGCAGGGAGCCGAGCGGCAGTGACAAGCGGCAGCGCAGCCTGCGGGGGGAGGGGGGGCGGAGGGGGGACTCGGGGGAGCGCAGTCCGGAGGAGGAGGAAGAAGGGGGGATGCCCAGAGGAGCAGGCGGGCTGGGGGAGGGGGCCAAGCCCTGCCCCCCTCTCCCCCAGGCGCTGGGGCGGGTGAGGAAGCTGGGGCTCCCCCTCTCTCTCACGCCAGCCCGGTGCAGCGCCTTCAAGGCGGAGGGGGAGGCGGCGGGGGGAAGAAGGGGGGGAAATGCTGCAATGTAGCGCCGGGCGGGCAGGCGAGGGAAGCCGCAAACCCTCCATCAGGGCCCGGCGCAAGCCCCCGGGCCGAGCCCACCTCTCCCAGCGGCCGTGCCGCCGGCAGCCCCGCGGTGTCCTCCCGGGGCGGGGAAGCGGGAGCGCGGACGCGATCCCAGCCGGGGACACGGCAGGACGACCCGGCAAAAAGGGTGGCGGGGCGCAGCACCCACCTTTCACCACCCTGTCCGTCGTCGATAACTTGGGATCAACGGCCTTATGCTCCGACATGTCCGGCGGCCGGGGAGGCGGCGGGGCTCTCCCCGCTCGGGCAGGGCAGGCACGGGCTCAGGCGGCGGCCGCCGCCGCTGAGGTCAAGGCTCCGGCTCCTCCGCTGCGGCCGAAGTTGCCGCGTCCCACCGCTGTTCGCTGGCTCGGCTGGGCTCTACCGCGCGGTGCCTTCCTCCTTCGTCTTCCTCCACCCCCGTCCTCCTCCTCCAGTTAATTATTGCTCGCTTTCAATCACGCCTCCGGGTTGTTTGGGACGGCTCGGTCTTCCCCCCCCCCAGGTCAAAGACCCCGGCGACAACACCCACGGGTGGCGGGTGGCTGTCAGGCAGCGCCGGCAGGAAAAGCCGCGAGTGGACGCGGGCAGCAGGAACAGCCAGGTTGCACACGCAGCGGCCAGCCCTGCGCTTGCTTCCTTCCTCCGCGGCGCTCCTCCGGCTCCTCCCGCCGCCGCCCTGGACGGGGATGGGGATCCGGATCCGTCCCTTCCCCCGCCCCCCGCGGGGTCTCTCCCCTCGCTCGCACCGACACCGGCCGTGGCCCCGCGGCGCTGCACACGCTCCGCGGCGCAACCCCCCTCACCCCGCCGCGCCGCCCGGCCCCGCCCTCCCGGCTCCCGATCCCCCGCGCCGCCATTGGCTGACGCCGAGCTGTCAATCACTGTCAGGTAGCCCCGCCTCTGCCGCGCCACCGCACCGCCCAGGTGCACCGCGGGTACCCACGCGCGCCGTGGGGGCCGGCGGGCCCGCAGCGCGGTATAGTCCGCTCTTGTGCCCCGCGGGGCCGCGGAGGTACCTCGGGGCCCTAGGCGGAGAGCGGGAGCCCGCCTATGGCCGCGGGGGCGGCAGCCACTTGTCACTCACGGTGGCCGGGGAACCGCGCCCGGTGGCCGCGCCTGCGTGCCGGGCCGGCCCGCGCTGGTGCGGGGGGTGCGAGCAGCCGTCGAGCCCCGGCGGGTCCGGCCGCCTGCCCCAAGGGGTACCTGCCCCGAGACGCGTCGACCCTAGCGCGGCACAGACACTGCACAGCCAGGAAACTGCTTAAAGAACATCCTTCTGTCTGGGGGATTGCTGGGACATCTCCCGGTAAAAGTCTCCAATACGGGTAAAAGAAGAATACATCCGCCTCTCGTAACTGTGTATCTTGCCTGGTGCACCTGGCCCGGGTTAGCTTGCACAGGCTGCAGCTCTGGGCCATGCTGCTGGGGCCTGACCAACACTATGTTGCCTCAAACTGTCCACCAAGGAACACCGTGATACTCAAACCTGGGGTCTGAAGCGTTCATTGCCCCCCGTTGGAAGGCGACAACTCTTTATGTTTCTTTGGGGATTGGAAAGTAATGTACATCTGTGACCGTGTCCCCCATCCTTTCAAGCAACATAAATATTTTTTACATGTTTATACATGTAGTTATTCAGGAGTAGCTATTCTTGACTAAGTTCATGACTATTTTCCAGAATAAGGCTGAGCTGTTCCAGTTTAACACTGTGATTTTTAATTAAAGAGGAAAATAGGGCACACCTATTCTGGAAGAGGGATGTTTACAGAGTTGTTGTTGAACAACGTCTGTGTAGATGAGCCAAGAATCAACAGACACCTTCCACTTCCCTCCAGGGTGATGCACAAGTTGCATGCTTAGCAGAAAGCCACAAAGAAAATAAGACGGCAGTTATGACACATATCTCTGCTTTGATATCCCTGACATTTTTAGGGGACATTTTGTTGGCTGTCCTTGTGGCATTTCCACTGAACATGGGAAGACATTGTACGTGCCTGACATTCAACACAGCAGCATGGGTCCTCAGCATGTTCCCACAACCATGGTGAGCTCCATGTGGTGTGACCATCCTTTTGTCCCACAAGTATGAGCTAGCTGGGTAACAAAGTTCCCATCTGAGATCCCTATTGCAATGGGAACACAGGAATATGAAACAGAGCCAGTGCTCCAGCAAGGATGGTTTATATATGCCCAAAGAAATCCCGAAGCCCATGGCAAGTGTGCAGAAGGCTCCCCATATGTTGAGCATACTTCATAAAGCACTAAGTGCAACAAAGAATCAGAACAGGAAAACCTCTACATCTTCATCCCCACTGCTGGGAAGCACTGCTTAGCGGCGCTTGGTGCTTGGGCACAGAAGGCAAAGCAGCATGTTAGGAATGCAGTATGGCCAGTACATTCAGGTATTGCCTGCACCTTATGGGCCACAACTTCTTGAGACGTGGAGGACCAGTTTGGATCCGTTCTTCTGTGACTGCAGGCTGTTTGCATGAGTCATCCAGATTCTTCTTGATAGCTTGTAATAACAGAGACTCTGGGTCTCTCCAGGTTACACTCGCTCCCCATTAAGTCAAAGGACAAGACTTCAGCTCTGACTTTTTAATAAGAAAGTATAATTATTGTTGCTGTTACATAATGACATTCAAGAGTCACAAGTCCACCATGTCTGTATTAATTTTGAAAGCTATCTAGGGCTTCTTTAACAGTTTTCCTTTGCTTCTAAGTTTTCAATTATAATACGCCACTGA
The DNA here is from genome assembly GCA_002631895.1 of Agapornis roseicollis. Classification (NCBI taxonomy): domain Eukaryota; kingdom Metazoa; phylum Chordata; class Aves; order Psittaciformes; family Psittacidae; genus Agapornis; species Agapornis roseicollis. Next base: position 192,015 of record NDXB01000455.1, on the reverse strand, counting down.
GGCTAGGCAAATTTCTTTCATTTTATCTCGTGGCGGGTCTTGATTACACACCTGTTGAATGCATTTAGTATTCCTTTCCAAGCTAGAATCCCCATTCAGGTAATTTCTTCTGTAGGAGTTTTCAGATTAGCTTTCATAAGACAAAGGTGAGCACCACTGCCAAATACCACATATCATGCTGCTTCTGTAAGGTATGATATGCCAAGATTCATATCACAGCTGTAAGATCTCAGGACTCTTCTGTCGTAGTGTGGTGCAATCTTAACCCCATGACTTGTGTCAGAAGTATTTGCAAAATCCTTACCCTTGCTGTGAGGGAGAGAAGGGAAGGGGAGAGAAATCACCAAACACCATTTTTGTTCTATCATAATGGTAATGGCCTGAGAAAATCCTGTATTTCTGTCTATGTTAGTAGTAAAGGTTGTATATCTATTCCTTCTTACTCAAATCTGTCCTTTCTCCCCAACTACACAGGTGATTCCCCAGCTTTTTCTCATAAAGACCTCCTTCACCATAGAGGGATTTCTTTTTCATGGGATCTGAGTCATATTTGATTCCTTTTTTCTTATTTATCAGTAGGAGGAGAACATGAAGATCACATCTTTGAATGGGAATAACACAGTGCATGGATTCTTGGAAAAATTCTAACACACCTCACCTTTTGCAACACCAATCCCTAGTAACATCATTAGTCATTTCATCCCCCAGCAGAATAGAAGCCCGGCATGGTATGCTCTGATCTTCTGAAGAGCAGTCAGTTCTGATCACAGATTCTGGAGACAAGTTCTGTGAGAGCTGGGGGAGAGAGTATTTTTTCATGTCCAAAATAAGTCAGTCCCCACCTCTTTGCCTCAGATGACTTTTCTTTTCCATTTTAGCTGAGACATGACCATTCTTGTAAGCACACAGCAGCACCAGAAAGCAGCAGCATCTGGCTGAATTGAAAGGAGGAATAAATGCTCATACAATGAGAAGGCACTCATTTTAAGCCAGAGCCTCATAAAGAACTACAGGCTAACAGATTCCAAACTTTGCCATAGGTCTCATGAAAAATCAGCAATCGAGTTGCTTGGACTTTATTTCAGCAGCAAGATGAAGATTATCTTCTAGAAATGTAACCATGCATTTGCACACTGATTCAACCAATTAAGATACTATTTTAAAGTATTGATTGTAAGAGATAGCATTTAAAATTTTAATCATTATTATTAGAGAAAAACTGTTCTAGCTACAGGGAGTCTGTTCTTCACACATTAGTTTTTAGCCCCTGGAAGTTCTGGCTTCACATGTAATAAATGTAAGTTTGACAGTATCTTGGAAATAAAGGGGAGTTAGTGCTCTTGAGTATTATGATGGATGCATGGAAAACATGTGTAATGAGGTTAAACTGGATATTGATGCTGCCTTAACTGAGTATTTTCCTGATTCTTCTCTAAAGAGAGATCTGTATTTTCTTTAAAGAGAGATTGTTTCAGTATACTACCCTTCAATATAAAAAATAATGGGGATTCTTAACACCCATGTATCTAACTCTATTGCCTAGGCCATAGTCTCTATAACATAATTATCTACAAGACTAAAACCATTATGCACTAATCTATGTTGACAGTGTGTCTTTTGGAGATGTTCCACAGAGGGATCAATGTTCTGCTACAGCCCACACTCACAGAACTGACTACAAGCACCTAAAACTTCCAAAATAACTATATCAGTCTACATCTGACCAAAATAATTTTGATAGCAAGTGCTATGTACTAGCCTTGGAAAGTCAGTATCATTTACCAGTGCTCCACATGCCATTTGGTTTCATGAGATTCAGAAGAGGCAATTCACCCCAGTGTAGAAAGCCTACACAAAGGACTGTGTATATATATATATATACACACACACATCAATTTATACCACCGTTGAGGGCTCCCGTCTGAGAATTTCTTGGTGAATTGTTTCCACTCTTATTCTACCTCAGTACACAAGAGGGAGCTAGATAAAGGGCCTGTAGCACATAACAATTCTTTATATCATCCAAACGCTTTCTGGCTATGTTTGCAAAGGGATGGAAAGTTCAGATGGCAAAGCATAGCCACATAATCCATCACCAAAGGTATCCTCCCCTTTCCTCATGTGTGGTCTTCAGGCATCCTCCTCAGGCACTTAACCTGTTGCATCATCAGCCTCTCTGGAGCTTTGCATGTTTTCCCCTTGCATTCATCTGTTGGGCTTTTGGCTCAGCTATTTATACAGGTTCTGGATTTGATCCTGAAGCTCTTAGCAGAACTTGTACACACTGTTAATGATACTGTGCCTGGTTTAGAAAGCAAACAAAATAGATAATTCTACAGAGAGTCACAGAATGCATGATACCAAAATGAATTGTGTTGGAATAAAATGCAAGCAGTGGCATCTGGAATACTGGAGAGGGAAAGCAGGTTAGCTCCAAATTCCAGGATGCTGAATCAACATCGAAAACAGTAACAAACGGTGCCATGAGCAATTATACAGAGCTTGACTGACATTTGAAAAGTCAACATATAGTAAAAGAAAAGAAGTGAAAGAAAATAACCTTGAACCCTGGAAATAGTTATACTCCCTGCCAAAACTGGCCTGCTTACAACATATTTCAATATAAAAGAAGCATAGCTATTGTTATCTAAGGCTGCAAATGAATACTTGCATTCGTATGAAGCCCCTGGTGCTAAACTAATTCAGAAATCATGCCTGTAATCCCTAGCAGTATGCAAACTCAAGAGAAATCATGCAAGGGACTTCCACATCTGTCCCATTTCCAGTACTGTCAATGCAAGTTTCCTCCACTGCAATTTCAGATGTCTTAAGGGGCACATACTTTCATCAGGCTACTTTAGTAAGCCCAAAGGCAGAATTAAGTTTGGAGACAAGTACTGAAGCCAGCATAAGAATAAATCAAGACATCAGAGATGCAAGCAGTCATATCAAGCTGAAAAGCATAGTCAGAAAGTCATGGAGCCATAAGTTTGAAAACCATAGTGTGCCTATTATAAGTCAGGGCTGGAACAAGGTGAAGTACAGCAGCATAACAAAAAGGAGACGGGAACCAGGGATAAAGACTAAGCAAACAGGAATGAAAAGCAAGAGAGTCAGAAGCAAAACTACAGCCAAATGGCACTGCAGACTGCCAAGAGCAACTGGTGGAGTTGCCTGACACATCTGCTATTAGAGGAAATTAGCCAAGCCATAGCTTTGCACAGCTGGGCCACAGTCCCAGTTGCCCTATTGCATCCAGCTACAGGGCCAGTAGCCCAGACAGAGCCCAAAAGTATGGATAAATGTGCTTTGGTTTAAAACTCGACCTGCTGGAGTAGCTTGTCCCTATAAATTCACTGGTGCAAGCAGCAGATTTAACTCATCTTCTGTATCCAGTAGAGCACTGCAATGATACACCTAAATGTATTTAAAATTATAGCTTTAATTAAGCACTGCAAGTTTGTGCAGTGGAAAGGCCTTAGTGTAGAAGAAATAGATGTATCTGGAGGCAGGCAACAGTGCCAAGTTTCCCAGAAGTGGAAAGACAACCCCTCATCTCCCCCTGCTGGTGTGCACACCCCTAATCCTCTGCAGAGTGGTGAGGAGCATCTACCTCGGCTGCTTCGCCTGTGCCAGCACTTTGTGAAACTGAAAAAAAGGACCCTTGGGAGCAGCTTCCAGCATCGAACTGTTCTCAAGATGCTGGCAACAGCTTAAAACCACAGTCCTACTATCAAGAATTTGTCATTTGCTCCCAGAGAGTTCATCCCGCAGGCTTTGGTTCTTAATTAGACATTGCTTTTAATGGGAGACTATGGAATACAGATTTTGCAATAGGCCTTGAGATGTTATCCCTGTGAATATTAAAATCTTCCAGAAAATATAAATGAAGAAAGGAATGGAAGGAAAGCTCACTGGTTTTTTTTTTTTGAGATGCTGTTGCAGTAGCAAACATCATGACAGAATGATTCCTGTTGAGAGAGAAAGGAACAATACTGGAAGGAAATGGGAACAGCAAAATAGCAAGACATATATTCATTTTGCATTGTAAGTAACTAATACATAGCTAATTTAATTCTGGCATGGTATTAAAAACTACTAGTGGCAGAAGCAGCTGATGAGATCCCAAAGTAAGACATGATGCTCAGTATGTTCAGTACCCAGGCTGCTTTTCTGCCTCCTTTCTCACAGGAGTAGTGCCATTGTCAGAGCCACAGGAATGTGTATAATCTTTTGCAAGAGCGGAACCTTATTTGTTTTCATAAAGATTTCATGATTTACTCCTTATTTTTCTCCCTTTTTGTCCAGAAAACAATATAGATTAAATCCCTGCTATTTTAAAAGTAAGATGCATGGAACACATCCTGGAGTAAGTGATTTATTCAAGTACTAACAATGCCAACTGAGAGCTCAGTGGTAACAAACAGACCATAACTGGTGTTAGAGGTGAAATAATTAATCACAGTAAGTTAATATCTAAGGAACAAATACCAAAACCTTCAATTTCATTGCCAAAAAACTCTCATCAACTGTCTTGTGATGTATTATTTAAAGAAGCATAGTGAACACGAAAAGGAGCAATGGACTAGAATGTGTTTTCTGTACTGACCTTCTGTGCTATGTCTTCCTAGGAAAGACGGGATGAAAAAAAAGGAGAGAACAATCTGATCTCTGAATGTGTATCTGTAAAATTCCCAAATATTTACAAAGCAAACCAGTGAAACCTGGAGATTGCCATACTGTTTAAAGAGCTCTAATGAATAGAATTGCTATATTGAAATAAATGTAACTAACTTAGTGAAGTTGGCTCAGTGATAGCTTTACAAAATATAAAACTCTTCAATTCATTTTCAGTCAGAGTGGCCATAATTTATACATTGGGAATCCAGATTCTCACTTACCCCAAGGCTTTAAACTGCTATAAGATGCAAAGCTGCTTTATAGCAGTTGTAAGTTACACTTATATTCACTTCAAATCCATTTTACATTCCTGGGGTGATGAAGAGCAGCCCTAATGTAAGGCAGAGCCAGGTTTCTAATTGCATAAAAACATTCTCAACTAAGGATGCAAATTCAGGGCTGCCCTCTTCACCATCTGCTGCAAAGACACTCCTTCACTGTAGTAGTCCAGTACTAGTCCCACAAGGCTTTCCTGCAGGCCAGCTTGTAATATTAGGTGTTACTAACTTTAAAAAAAATAAGGAAATATCAACAGCCAAGCTCCCTCCTTCTCCCCCATGCACCTATGTCATCTAAAAACATCAGCCTCAGGCATGCCACAGAACATCTTTTTAATCATATTTTAATCAAATTGCTTTTCATTAGCTTCTCAAGTTTTATGTAAGAAGCACATGAGCTGCTTTAATCTTTCCTCCTCCTCCCTCACTCCTCAAAAGAGAGTTTCAGTACTCTGTGCTTACTCAAAGAATGGAATTCAGCACAGCAACAGACACATAAATCTTCTGAACTGCTAAAAAAGTACTACCCAGAGGCTGGTATGGCTTTAGATGATGACAATCATGTGCACAGGACTGAAAAACACAGTTGAAAAGCACTCAGATAACACATTTTCCTTTAAAAAATCCCTAGCAGTGAAGGAACAAGGGTTATTGATGTGTTAGGAACCATAGAAGATTCTGAGAATGGTCATGTAGGAATTAGGACTTTTTCCCTCCAGAAGGTGACAGGATCAATAGCCCAACTGAGGCTTGCATCTACACCAATGCAGGCAACCTGGGTAACAAACAGGTGGAGCTGGAAGCCACCACACAGCAGGAAAACTATGACATAGTTGCCATCACAGAAGCCTGGTGGAATGTCTCACAACTGGAGTGCTGCAATGGATGGCTATAAAGTCTTCTGAAGGGATAGGCAAGGAAGGAAGGAGAGGTGGTGGGATAGCCCTGTGTGATGGAGTGCTTTGGTTGTATAGAGCTTAATGGTGGTGGCTAGGGTTGAGTGTTAATGGGGAAGGCTGAGAAGGCAGATGTCATGGTGGCAGTCTGTTATAGACCATCTAGCCAGGATGCAGAGGCAGATGAAATATTCTATAAACAGCTGGGAGAAGTTTCACCATCACTAGACCTTGTCCTCATGGGGGAATTCATCTTACCAGATATCTTCTGGAAATACAATATAACAGAGAGGAAACAGTCTGGGAGACATTACTATTCTCTACAACTACCTGAAAGAAGGTTGTAGCAAGGCAGGTGTTCATCTCTTGTCTCTGGTAGCAAGCAATAAGACAAGAGAAAATAGCTTCAAGTTGCACCAGGGGAGGTTTACATTGGATATTAGGAAAGAAATTTCACCAAAACAGGCTGCCCAGGGAAGTGGTTGAGTCACCATCCCTGGAGATATTTAAAAGACGTGTAGATGTGGCACTTAGGGACATGGTTTAGTGGTGGACTTGACAGTGCTGAGGCTTGAGGTTCTTAAAGGTCTTTTCCAACCTAAATGATCCTATGATTCTTATTGGTACAGGGAACATCCATTCCATAAATAGATATGTTCCACAGGATGGGTCAATTTCATCATCTTGACTTTAATGGTTTGTGAAAATAATTGAAACCATATCAAGGAGCAGACAGTAACATGATTCAAAACTATGAAGATGTTGCATATTGAATGTAAGTAAATATTTTTCAGTTACTCTAGCTATGTTAGCATTGCAAATAAGCTCAGCACTTGCATTAATTGCTTTATATGACGCTGCTTTCTGCCTAAGAAGGAAATACTTCTCTAACTCTCCTGAAGTTCACAGCTATCCCAAGAGTAATGACTTCTTGCTGGTTTTCTTCCAAAGGATGTTGTCAGCCCCTCAGTAGTTCATTTCGGGTGAAAATAACCCTTGTGCCAAGGCCAGGCCAAGATCATATACCAAATAAGTCCAATTAAAATCTTCAGATAAGGCTTAAATGATATTTAAGTACTACAGTGCTAGCCTTCTGCTCAGTAGTGAATTCATCTAATATCTGCAAAAATGAGTTTGCTCTGAGTTGAAAACTAACAAGGGCTTATCCTGACCTCAAAGTGGGATTGGTGAAACTTCCAAAATTGAGTAGCCCAGGACACACACACTCTGCCAGATTCTCAGGAGTTTTCTGCTTTAATAGATCAGCTGGCAGAGGCCTCATCACAATTGTGTGAATACTAGTGCAGGATAGTAGATAGTAGTGGAGGATCTGTATGCTGTTGCAATACATCAGTCCCAGGAGACCTGAAGGCTGGAAGCAGCCCTGACACTGTGACTGGTGACAAACACGAAAGTCACAGGGAGTGCTACCACCATGTGCTTGCGTCAAGTTCCTCCCCTCAGCTGGGAAACAGGGTGCTAGAGGATGTAGTCATGTCAGCTCATCTATGTATCCATCTATTTTAGTAATGAAGCTTACATTGAAAAGGAAGAGGCAGAAGTTATTGCTGCTATGCAGATGTAGAATTAAACATGGTCTACTAATACAATGAGTTCTTACCAGATGGCAGATGATCAGACCTTTGTCACTTCACTAAAATGCTTTCCTTTTGCTTCTGTCTTGTTCAGATGTAGCTTGAGCTGACACTTTTTATTCTTGCTCCAATTTCTTTTACTTACTGGATCTGCTGGAAAAAAAGATCTTGTTCATACTGGAAAGAAACAAGACAAATGGCTGTTTCCAGCACCATATAATTAGGGTGCAAAGCATGGCCACATAAAAAATATAGATGCATGTAAAATATGGGAACCAGACCTTCTGCCTTACTAATGCAATTATTCATATGCATGGCAACACAAATATGCTGTGGAAGGGAATCTGTGTCAGTGATAATGTTTGCTCAGATATTCACTTGCATATTCATGGGCTCAGATGGAGAATATGAAGTGGGGAATGATTGGCTCACCTCCTTCCATCTCTGTGTCCTCAGAATTTTCCTTCTTTGTTTTCCTTTCTTCTTTTCTCTCCTTTTAGCCTGGATTTTTTATTCCCCCTCCCCCTCACTTCAGAAGTATCTGGAACAATATTTCAGAAAAGTTTTATTATAGCATGTTTCCTCTTAATAATGTAGATCAAACCCTGCAGTACCATACACATTCCCTCTCTCCTAGAACCTTCAAAACACACAATTAAAGCTACTGCCCTCACACCCCTTTTTTCTCTTTCTCCTCTCTTGTAGCCCATGGTGGGCTGCGATAGGGAGGGATGGATAAGTCTGCTGTGACATTTTCCAGTGATTCTCCCCCAGGAAGGAGCTGTTTCACAGCATTCCCAGCATATACTCTCGTAGAGTCCAGAAACACTCTCCAAAGTATTCTGGAGATTCTTAAACTCCATTATTGCAAGTGGTCTCCACTTTCTCCCCATCAGAGCACATACAGAGGACTCCAGGCTTTCTCTGGCCACTGTCTTTGAAGTATCTATCTATCTACATGCATTAGGGTAAAATCTGAGTATGTCACTCACAAAGAGAGGTGAGGTTGGTAAAATCTATTGTTTCCCCATAAAAAAGAAGGAAAGGAAAGGAAAGGAAAGGAAAGGAAAGGAAAGGAAAGGAAAGGGAAGAAAAGAAGAAAATTGCTAATAATGCTCTAAATATATAGTCACCGCCAACAGTAACACGCATAGCAGCTCCATCTGCANTTTCCCCATAAAAAAGAAGGAAAGGAAAGGAAAGGAAAGGAAAGGAAAGGAAAGGAAAGGAAAGGAAAGGAAAGGAAAGGGAAGAAAAGAAGAAAATTGCTAATAATGCTCTAAATATATAGTCACCGCCAACAGTAACACGCATAGCAGCCAGCTTCCATCTGCATTGAGATTTCCCAGACAAGCTGTACAATATCACTCCAGAAACTGCTAAGCCCTGGCAACAATCAAAAGATTGGTGTGGAGACACTGCAGAAACATTGGATAAAGTTAATCAGGCAGGCCAATGAAATAAATATTAGCATGAAACTGAGAAAGAAGCAGCTGCTGACCCACTAGGGACAGACACCAGCCTTTTACTCCGAAGTTCTGCATAATTTGATATCATTCTTATATAATATTCACATTATTTGAAGATCATATAAGAAAACTTGTAGGAATTAATGCTAAAAAAAAAAAGACACTGATTTTCTCCTAAGAGTATGCTGAATTCCCAAATGAGGGAGGAAAAAGAGAGAAATTGTATGATTTCTTGTTATTTAGCAGTAAACAGATGTTTTCTGGCCCTTTGCTTACTTTGTGTTGGACTAGAATTATATAAACTGCTTTGAAGAAAACAGTATGTTTGGAAACTCATGGATTTCTTAAATATATTCTTAAATATATTTTGAGAGGGACTTTTTACAAGGGCACGTAGGGATGGGACAAGGGGGAATGGCTTTAAACTGAGAGAGGGGAGATTTAGATGAGATAATAGGAAGAAATTCTTCACTATGAGGGTGATGAGGAACTGGCACAGGTTGCCCAGAGAAACAATGGCTGTCCCATCTCTGGCAGTGCTCAAGGCCAGGTTAGATGAGGCTTTAAAAATCACTGCTTGGCATCTTTCATAATTGCTTTGCAGAAGGGCAGGAATGCTAACACCCTCCTGCCCACCCTACTCACCAGCCACAGAGAATCGTTTCCTTTCCTTGTTTGGATAAACTATACAAGTAGTCACCAAAAGAGGTTCACATTTGACATTCAAATGTGCAGAGCCTGGAAGCTGACCTCACCAAACTTCAAACTGGAGACAAGACACACATTTTTAACAGTGCAGGTAATTAACCACTGGAATTGCTTGCCCTGGAATATAATATGATGCTTGGAGCTTATAAATCAAGTCTGGATGTCTATAAAAAAATGCTGTCTGTTTCAGCTGCAAGATACTGAGCTCACTGTAGAAACCATTGGCCTTGTTATGCAGAAAGTTAGACTAGACAGTCTAAGAGCTTTAATGGGTAGGAAAGTCCTAAGAGCTTCAGTGGCTAGGAAATAGAAGCCCAGGCAACTGTAAAACACAATTTGCACAAATTCTGGTAACATACACTATTTATGAATTCACTTTTGCTGAGACTTTTAAGCACTTGAATTAAAAATTAGCTGTCTGTGGGTGCACTGGTCATACTATAATACACAATGTATATGACAGAATGTGTGCAAGTGGAACATGTGCATGGTTTCAAGAGCAACCAAACCAAAATTTCCATAAAATGTGAACCATGTGTTTGTACAACTTTTTTCATGTATTTTATTTTTAATCAGTTATTTTTAATAGATTAAAAATTAAGAAGTGTAGTCCTGTAAAAATAACAGTGACTGGCTACAGCTATGCAACAAGAGGGTAGCAGCTTGCCAAAGTCATACTGCTTACTCCTGCACTGACCAAGACCAAGCTGCTGAGACTCCCAAGGCACTGCAGTCTGGATTTCTTCTGGTGCACCTATATGTCTTCATCATTTTATTTGTACAATCCACAACAAACCTGAGTGTAATTACAGTTCTGTCAGACAGTCTTAGTCCCCTCCAAAGCAGAATCCTTGTCAGAGAGAGTAAAGGTTAAAACACTGCTTTCCCCAGCCATTGCCAGGAAGAAACTTCAGCCCCCACTGATGAGGCTTTCCCATGGAGCACTGGTCACCCAGACTAGGCAGCTCCCAGTGAACAGTTTCCACAGTGAAGCAGTTTCATGCCTTGTTCATATGCATAAAAATCTGGCCTTTATCCAAACAGCTAGAATCCATGTCACCTTCTCATTCTTAGGAATCACATATTTGAATGCTGGATGCCCTAAGTCATCTTGCCACCTCAAATTAATTCAGAAAGTTCTTTCTAGCATTTTATGGCAGCAAATTTATCAATCCAGCCTATTGACTATGCGAGTCTTTTCCTAAATACACTACACTGAGTACCTGAAAACACATAATTGTTTTTCTTAGAAGCTCAGTGGCAAAGTCTCTTACCTGATTGCTTTATGGCAGTGACAAAATGGGACATCTTTCTAGTGCTACTATAGAAGTTATTGCTCACAGTCCATCATTACTTTGCTCAATTTTACAGTTATCCATTTGACTGCCAGATGAATTTCATCAATTGGAGTAGACAGATGGAACATTCTAGCTAGAAGTGTGCTCTAAGATGCAGCTTATTTACCACTTTATAAAGAAAAAAAAAAAAGGAAGACAACACTCAGTCCATTCAGCCTGTGCATAAAACCCACTAAAGCCAGTGGTTTTACCTTACTCCTCAATTAGTCCACTTATTTCAGTGAGGCTTCACGAGCTTCCACAAGAGCTAAATATATCTCCTAGGATACATTTACTGTCCAGAATAGTCTCTGTGCAATTTAGAGCCTCCTGAACCAGCACTGAAGCAAGATATCATGGTGGTCTAGAGAAATCAGGCCTCATAGAAGAGATGTCAAACTGACGTCCCTGGAGACTGCATTTCCAGACATAAGGCTGAACTGAACCAGCTGTGGACATCCCAGTCCCACCTGCATAGACCCCCTGTAGCCAGAGATGAGTTGGTTGGTTGTCATTTTGCAACACAAACTCTCCTGCAGTGTTTGTGCATTTTGGTTTGGAGATCTGAGAAGGAAAGGCTGCAGCTTGGTGTTTTCCACGATGTAATACATGCTGGATGCTTATTTGTCCACTGCACAGTTATGTAAAAGTGGATCGACAAGTCTCTCTGCTTCTTCTTTCCCATGGCACAGCAGACATGATTTAAATCCCAGTCTGCAGTGTTTGCTGTGTGCTGATGGCTTTTCACAGTAAATGTCTGAGATGCTATAGGCCACAGGAACACAGGTAGGCAGCTTGCTATCAGTGCTGCAAGTTTTTCCTAGTCTACAGCTAGATATTAAATAGCTATAACAAAAAAAAAAAATACAGAAAATAGCCTTTCCTTAACGCTGAACTCCTCAGGCCTGAAAATTGCATAGTAAGATTTTGTCAGAATTGACCCCCCCAAAAAAAATTCAATGGAATTTCAGGAAGTTTTGACCCATGAATAAATAGCAGTTACAGATAAAGAGACACACATGCTTTGGTTTTATTGTTTTCTTCTTTTCTCTTTTCTCCCTCTTCCCCCTATTTACATGAGTTTTTAAATCTAGATGGTCAAAGCAGTACCTCTTGGAACAATACAAGAAAAAGAAAGCCCTTCACTCTAGGTGGTTCAGGCCGGCACGCTAATGCTGAGGTACCATTGTGATGCCCTGTTCTGGCAACTGTGTAATTACATCTCAAACAGAACCATTAGATTCACTGTGCACACTCACTGAGAGAGAGATTAACAACTGCAATGGTTTGGTTTTCAAGATAAGATTTTTATACTGATGCTCTTTCTGCCGCTGTACCAAAATTCTTGTGGTGAAGTCAGTGAATCACAGTAATATGTAAGTGTTGACAGCTATTTATGTTAGGTTCTTTTGAATTTGTAAACAGAATATGACAGAACTAAAGCAACCGCCAAGAGGTTATTTTACACTCTGCTGAACTACATGAAGTGATATAAAGGCATTTCAGAAAAGTTTTACAGAGCTGGGGAAAAACTGTAGGACTAAAATTCAGATTGTGTTGGAGAAAAAACCCTAATATGGTTCCCACAGTGAAAGTGCATCCTTGTAACATCGTACTAGCTAACATCAGCTTCTTCTCTGTCTAATCAACAAGCCAAGTGTGCACAGGATGTGTGTACTGACAATAATGGTGTGGTGCCAGGGCATGGTCCTTCTTTTTATATAAGCTACATATGCTGTTAGGAGTAAGCATTGTCTAAGGACCTAGCACACATACCAAGAAAACCCAAACAAACAAAAAAGGTTGTGCAAGCTCTGGCCTAGCCACAGGCCACAGGATGTAGCCCACAGAGCACTTTAGCAGCCAGCCACATCCTCCTCCACTGCTGCTTTTTTAGGTTTTATGGGAGTCCCCAGGATCCACATGCGAACAACACTCACTCGTTTTTCATTCTACTCCTTCCTGCAACCTCCCACACTCATCCCACTAGAAAACACCTAAGAGAGAAAAATAAATGAGGGTCCGGGTATAAGAATGTGAAGAGCTTGCTTGGTGAAGCTATAGACAAAATAGATTTGGAGTTTAAAGTCACAAGAAATGTCTGCTCTGGGCCCCAGTTCCAGTTTTTAAGCAGCTGACTGTGAGATACTCATGGTTTGGGGGTCTTTTTTTTGATTTTCTTTCTTTTTTCGCCTTGCCCCTTTTCTATTTCTGAACACGTTTCAAGGCAAAGGAAAAGAGTATTTTCATACAATCAAGCCCAATTCCCATTTGATAATGCAATGACTTCTAGAGAGGCTCAGGCTGACCCCAGGTATGCTCAGACTGATCCTGTGATACTGTAGAGCGCTAGAGATAGTACACATAAACAGATCAACATGAGAACTCACCAGTCTGGAGGCACGGATGTCTTCACTGCTTCAGTTCTCTAATTGCACAGCATGCCCCTCCATCTCCAAGCGCTTTTGTTTACTCAGTTCTGAAAGAGAAATAATATGGAACCAGTAGGAAGGGGAAGTGATCATACAAATTCTAACAGGTAAAAACATATATCATTTTTGCTGCAAGAAGTCATTTTATAAGTTATTTATGCAGCATTCTCATTTACTTATGTTAATATAAATCAAGAGTAACTCAGCCACTAAGCCAGCATGAAGGAGTTCTTAAAAGTGAGATGTCTGATGTAACAACATTTTGTGTGAATATCTGCTGTCACTTCTGCCCTCCCCATAAGAAAGTATATTTCCTGCTAGCTACAGGCAAACGCCTGAAAGTGCAAGCACTCCGGGTTACGAACTTTTAAAAGCATTATTGCTTAAAGCATTATCACTTTCAAGCCAATTTCATGATTTTGAACAGTTGAGGTTGGCAAAAGTAAGCAAGTTGGAACAAATGAGGTGCTAATGCTAAGGCCAACAAAATATACACTGAACGCAGAGCACCATATATGAATTTGTTGTCCACAGTTCTGTTGGCTGACCTCTAGGCAGTATCTGGAATGCTACTTACTGAACATTGCTTCAGTAACCTCTGTCCTACTGCCAAAATCAGTACTCCTGTTTGTGGTAGTGTGGCCTGTTATGATACATGTTATTTAGAGATGAGCTGATCATAAAGAACCTGATGAAAACTGGAAAGATTGAGGGAACAGATAATGTTTTCAGGGAAAAAAAAAATATAAGCATGGAAAATTTTACTTATTTGGGAGCTGAGCACAGCAGATGGCAAGATCTTCAGGGAAATAAACACAAAGTTTGGAAAAGCAAGAGTGTGTTCTAGCAGTTGCCAGTGATCTCATGCAGCAGGAAAATCAGTCAAAAATTAAATAGACACTCAGTAGCACCAGTGTTTTGTCAACATTTTGTAAAGAACAGGGACTTGGCAGCCAGAAAGAACAGGACAGAGGAGGCTGACTAGCTTCAAGGGCCAGTGTTTGCAAAAATAATTGTCAGGATCAGATGGTATTATAACTTTAGCAATCAGGAGTTTTTAATGGAGATTCATCAATTTTATATTGAAGAGTGTGTAGCTATAAAACTAAACTAAATGTGCATCTGCTACAGTCCACTCCCAGGCTGATGACTGTCAACTGATCAAGTAAAACATGAGAGGTGAACATATTATATCATGGAGGAAATAATATTTTCCCAAGGAAACATTTTTATCAATTAATATGGTCCATAAATATGCTTATTGATGAATAAGTTTTACAAACATATTAATAAGCTTATAAATCCAAGTACAAACAGTTCATAAACCCATGTTATTCCATAGAAGGCCCATAAACATCTCTTCCAGATAAAGATGGACTGAAGCAGTGAACAGTATCTCACCTAGAACTTGTTCTTTCTCCATTCATTGCTAATCAGGTTTCAGATTTCACATATATGGGATAAATAAGGGAGGTAAGATAGGGGCTATTATATCAAATTTAATTAGCAAGTGATTTGATTTTAAAATAAGAAATTATAGATGGCCAAAATTATCCATAATTCTGCTTTTGCTTCAACTTTAAATCTCTACTCAAGGTCTCTTTGTACACGGGATTCCTTCTTAGTCTTAATTTTAAATTACTACCAGCTACCTATCTGCCAAAACTTGAAAAAAAGATAGCTATAGATGCAAGAAAATGTGATTGCAGGGAGAAATTATGTATGTTTTCTGTACACAGACACAGTGTACATACATACATACAACCATACAACTTTTCTAATGTCTGCCTCATGATTAAGTATTGATTAAAAGAGAAAAGGCCAAGTATACAAACAAATTAAAGAGAACACTTTTGCATGCATCTCTACCTACATATGATACTTACATCTGCACGTATATGTCTAAAACTGGAAGGGAGCAAGGACTTACTCTGGCAGTAGCACTGAAGAAGACCACAGCATCAATACAGTTCCTTAAAACCAGAATTTCATTTGGGTACCAATTTCTTCCTTCTGCCCTCAGAAAAATCACCTTTCCCCCATGAAGCTGGGCTGACAGTCTGTGGATTAAGTTTGCAGGTGAAGATGAATGAAGTGCTCTCTGTGGTAAATTTCAGTTAGTTACCCTTTTTTATATAGAATTTATACATTCAGTAGCAATCCTGCTCTAATGAACAGGGTAAATTCCTGTTTACTGGTGTTAGTGGTTTTTCCTGGGCTTCAGAAAGGGAAAAGGGTTTCATTTAGTATTTGAAAAGGGCTGAATCAAGTAAAATGATGCATGATAGTTGTGTGGATGTGGATACCTTAGGCTTAAATCTAGATACAATAGGACCATGACCAAACAAGGGTAATTTATAAGCTTTAGCGGGAATCATGGCCAATTTACAGCATTTTGGTGATTCACATCAGCTTTTAATCTGGTTTTAAGTGTTCCCAGACTCCTAATGTTAAGTCTTGCAGAATCTATCTCTTTTTCTTTCTGTTGATTTTGGTCTTAATTGGATGCTCCAGAAGTTTAGAAAATCTCACTGAAGTCTTAGAGTCCCTAGTACATAAAACCGGTAAGGCACAAATCTACTAGAAAAAATTGGGTCATGAGGAATCAAGACATACTGTTGTCCATCTAGTCTAGTATTTTGCAACTAATATGGGCAAAAATAAAATACACGGTGGACGATTTCTGATGCATGTCTCCAGAAAAAAAAATCCAATCAGGTGGATCCTAATGTCTTTCCTATTTGATGTGCAACATTCTGAGCAAATTGCAAGGCAGGAAAAAAAAAATCCCCTCCCACTGATTCAATGGGAGGGACTTTGAAACATTTCTCATCTCTTCCTACAATCAAAATCTTTCAGGATAAAACCCATGAGTCACAGAGTAGGGATTTCATCTTTATTTATGTACATCTTAAATAACTTTTATTCTTCATAAACAGGTAAGTGCCTACTTATAAACATATGTACATGCACAATTCTGGCACATGAAAAAGGAGATAAATAAATAACCTGTGCTGTCAAATGTAAAGAAAATAAGCCTAAAGTGTTTCAGGATGCAGGTATTTCTATGTTAGCTTGGTGGCAATTTTCTTGGCATTTAGCAATGGTTTTATAGTCTTTAATCATGTCATGATCATTTTTAAGATACACAACTTATTTACATGCTGAAGGAAATCACTTTTGCAGCTGGATGTGTTCCTGGTCAAATATCACAGCTCAGTAGGGTCAGACAGGAGTATATGTAGTGTAGAGAGGCTATCTCATATTAATGATTAAATTCTGCATTACTTCAGATTTGAACTCCTAGGAATACAGATCTGTTCTTCTCTGGTTTGTAATCCAGTGACATTCAAAACAAGCACATGCATAAGTTTATAGCCTTCTTTTCCTACCTCCTTTAAAGTTTTGACTACATATCCATGTAATATTTTTGATAAAATACCCATCAAAATACAATATTTTAACAAAAAAGTTCTATGTAATCTCCTGTCCTAAATCCACATGAAGGGTCAAATTCATGGGTCTAATGAGAAGGAGGTTTAGAGCAGAAGGTCCACATTGTACCTTTCCTCCTGAGGGAAAATGTAGTACATGTTGATGGCAGTGTGAGCCTACTATGGCAGAAATTGAATGCAGCTTTTCAGCATGAAATGTCAAAATGACTTTTCTTTGTCAGCCAAGAATGTCAAACATAAGTTCTGAAAATAAATTCATTTAGAATTCAGGTAGTTGTGCTTTCCTATTCTCTATCACAAAATGTACTGTGTTTGTTTGCATTTTGATTTCATTTCAAATTTATTTGTGGGTGTATCACAAAGGTAGATGTTTTCGCATCTGCAACCCATTTGAACCTATAACAAAAGTAACTTAAACTTTTCAGACAGATCCAGGAGTTCTGTCTGACTAAAGATGGCTGAAATCAATACTGCTGGCAGATGATCCTCCTGGCAACCATAAGAGCATAGTTATGAAATATTCAGCTTTTTATTTTGTAAACCTATCTTACAAGTTACACATTTTTCTCCAGATCATATTTGAAACATGAATTCATAGGTATGTTTCCTAATTCAAAGCTAATACAAACAAAAACAAACCCCACAAAACCAAAAAAACCCAAAGTAGATTCTGAAAAATCATATTACTAAAAAAAAAAAAAAAACCAAACCCAAACCAAAAAACTAACAAATATGTCACTTGTTTCACTGGGTATGTTAACTTGCCTTTAACCGTGTAACACTTCGCAACCTGGCAGGCAGTTGCCCAGAGTAGGGAAGCAAACACCACTACTGTGTCCTTTAAAAGTCCTTGCTTCACAGAACAATTTATCATTTGCATACAAAGACGTAATACAAAACCAAAACTACTTAATTGATAAGCATTTGCTCTAAGTGTTTTCCCCTCATGCCTTCATGTACAAACCAGACAAACCCTGACTTGCTTTGCTTCGTGGGCTAGCTCAAACGGATAGCCACAAAACCCATCTGGACTGTTCCTTCACTCTTTCATATGCCTGGATTGAGCTGGTTGGTCACACAGAAACTGGACTGAATCCAAATACCATATGTGCACACATATCATAGACAACCAATTTTTCCTTTTGACGAGTAAAGAACAATTTTTAGTGGCAAGATTAAAGCTGAACTGTTAGATCAACCTAATAGGTATTCTTTTGCAGTATCTATTTATAAATACATCTGTATCATAGCACAGTAGTTACGCAATTTCTATTTCTCTAATACATTTTCACATGATGGTGATTATTTAATGAAAGTAGAATGATTAGAAGAATTATCGCCCACTGATTGCTTCTAGTTTAAGCTTGGGAGGAGGGTGTATAGGCCTTCACTTTCACATTCTGTTCTTCACTTAAACACACAGGGCTTGGTCTGTAGATCTGTATCATGTTAAATACATATATATATATAGCTTCTGAGGTAGCCATAGTGCTGGGAAGAGAAAATCCAGCTTTGAAGTCTACCGTTCTTCCTGTTTATAAATAGAATCCTGAATGTTAAATATTACACTGAAGCAGATGGTACCTTCCATAGGAAGCTATTAAGTAACTTTAGTTTTACTGTATCCATTATTGCACACGCAAGCAGAAAATACTTGCACATTTATGTGGATGAACATGCAAATTAGGTCTTATCCTCACACTTCTGACAAGTACTTAATGTTGCAAAATCAGTGTTTTCCATAGCATAAAAGGGCCCTTCACCCTGTTAGGAGCAGCACATGCCCTTTCAGCCTTACACAGAGATACCCAGGTGGCTGGGGACAGACCCAAGAAAAAGCTGCGCTCCCTGGCCACAAAAGGCCGTCTGGGCACAGGCTCTGCAGCCTGCCCTCCTGACACAGCCACAAGCTGCCCTGCACCATCTGCATGACCCAACATTAGGACTTTACAATTGAGACTTAAAGAAACCAACAAAAGCTACCAGGACATAATCAGCAATTAACTGAAGAGATCCTTCTACCTCAGCTGCAAACAGTAAAAACACTGCAAGACTGATAAAATAACTGTGTTTAATGGGGTACTTCAAAGTTCATTCTGAAGTCCAAAGGCTCTTTAATGGCTGGAGACTGGAAATGCAAAGGGACAGGGAGCTGGAGAGGTCCCTGCAGACACGGCCTGACAAAATCTGCAGAAGTGGCAGTAAAGTCTATATAACCAAACTGACAGACACGAGCTCCAGGAATAAAACCATGGAGGGATGTTGATGGTGCTTGATCTCCAACAAGGTATTGTAAAAGAAGATGACTAGTGCCAAGCACATTGTGTAATTAAAATGACAGACCACAGAGCACTACCTGTGTATTTCTAGATCAGTCAGGCTGGAGCCTAAGAACCTAGAGAGCTGCTTCACTTGAGAAGAGAGCTGGGTAAAACAATGTACCCATAATAAAAGTTTAACACCATACACTGGAACAATCTTGGGAAACTAAATTCACTTTCTTTTCCTGGGAGATTCCACAGAGTAATTGTTTCTTTCTCACTCAGAGTCTGTTTAATGTATCCCACTTTCTCTCTTAGGAAATAACATTTTATTTATGCTGCTCCTTTCCCATATATTCAAGAACTTCTGGTTTTATGTACTCAGTTATTCTGAGAGTGGTTTCTGGCGCCTTTTGTGCTGCAGGTACAATTTGTTCAGTACTCTTCTTGTTGTTCTCAGATATCACTGGGCAACACAGTAATGTTTTTATACCAGGGTCTGTCACAGGCCTGACTTACAACCCTAACTTCCCCTTAAAAGCACAAATCTAATCCTCACTTTGCTAATGCATTTTTAACAAAAGAATGTATTTTGTTTGCAACAAGCCACGCAATAATTATTTATTTGGAAGCCCTGAAGCTACTTCTGGATGCTAATTCAATGCTTGCAATTATTTGCCTCCCCATAGCTACCGTAGAGTAATTATATCCCCGTCTTTCACAGCAGAGCTCATTTGTGAAATGCGGGTGTAAAAAGTGTCAACCACCTAACAAGCAAATAAAAATAATCCCATGAGATGTAGGTGAGTAGGTATGATAACAAATATAAAAGCACAGCAACGGTAAGTGATACCCAAGTAAACTGTATTTTTTTAGTGGGATTACCTGGGCAAGCATTACAAATAGTCAAAATAGCAGAGAAAACGAATAATCATTTAACCAAAACAGAGCTAATTAGTTTTTTTAAAAAGAGCTGTTTGACCTGGAAAACACTGTACAAAGAGTAATTGTTACAGAGGCTCCGTAAATTGAGAGATATTTTGGAGCTACAGTAGGTGTGGGATGTGTAGAAATAGAATTGCTTCTACTTTATATGGAGGATGAGCAATTCATTAAAGTTGCACAGGAATGTGCTGATAAAGAAAGTTCTTCAAATAAGAGATCTTGGTTCCACGATTATAGAAGACCTTCGGCAGAGAGCACACTTCTGGAAAGCTGCATTTCAAGCATTAAGAAACTGCATTTGCTTTGACACACAGCCTTGTCAGCAAGATATTTAATACATTACATACACAGACCACCAAAGAGGATTTACTCCTAATTGTGTTGGAATTATAGCAATAGATGACTTCACACACTTTAATTTGCCATAAAAATCATTAACTAAATTTGTAGCAGTTGGTGTTTTCCATGATATTAAGATGATTGGGTCAGTAATGAAGGGTTTGCCATGCATTTGCAGCTGGGACTTCACTTGTTTTCTCAGGATTTTCATGTTCTCATCATATGTGTTTTTCCTTACTCTATTGACACTGGCTCCTCTGCCTGCTGAGCATTGCCTCAAAGGAACTAAAGTTGGGAAGTCTTCAACTCTTTTTTGGTTTTAACTAAAACAAACAAAAACCAAACCAAACAAAAAACAAAAACACCACCAACCAAAAAAAACCCCACAAACCTCTAACCTCAAAAGTTTGCTATGTTATCTAAAAATACTACTGATCATTGGGCTAAGATGCAGCAAGTAGTTTTGCCACATACAAGTAATAAAATGAGAGTAGGACATTCCATGCAGGGTGCAGAGGAGAGATTATGTTTATTGTAGTCCAAGGCAGAAACAAATCAATCTCTATTGTGACTTTTGGTACTACTTAATTAGCACTATAATAATTCTCAGAGGAAGTCATATAGACAAGGAGTAATGTTGACCTTAAGTCCAGCCAGCAAAGGTTCCCTCATAAGGAATCTGTGGATTGATAACAATGATTTATCATTATATAAACTGGGGGAGGGAGGGAAGTGTCTAAAATGTACTTGTCAATCTGTAGAAAATGACCAAACAAACAGCATGGCATTCTACATCACAACAGCACAGGGATCATTGAAGGTTTCATTCACATTGCCACAATGTCACTAGTATCATGTTACACTCAGACAGAAAGACTCTAAAATTCTGGGGGCAGAAAGCCTTGGCAATGCCATACAACATGACCTTCAACTTTGAGCAGTCTTAGAGAAGTTTGCTTAAAACTGTGTTTGCAATAAAACCGCATGAAGGATTGTGCTGGGTTTAATCCCTTGCCTCTGGCCTTAATTAATCTATAGTGGAGTTACCAATCACAGCATTGATTTTTTTCCATGGCCTTCTAATATAATGTGTCTTCAGACTCTCAGGCACAATATCAAATAGAATTCCACTCTGCTCTGTTCTATTGGCATGTTGTTGAAATCAGTGAAATGTAAGCATAAGCTTGGAGAAATACAGTGGTGACAGAAATGCAGTAAAAGACTGTGTATGCAGGGTATATAAACTGGGCAGCAAATGAGTTACAGTCACTTGCATCCATTTAATGTTTAATGGGCATGCAAAATTGATGTAACTGCATAGATTTACTGTTTCCTTGGTTCGTGTTAAGTCTGGAAGTTGGGGGAACATGCACCTAATAAAGTTACCCAGAGCTGCTTTTGGAGCTTTGTGGAAGGTCAGCCATGCATTAAAGTATATGATGCTGAGTAATTAACTTTCATATTTCAGCATCCATACTTACTAAAAATCAACCTTCCAGGAAGTAAGTACTTAACATATCCTCTGTCCAGCCTGCACCCAATATTTAGCTTGAACCATACATTTTCATGGACAGTCAACATTTAATTTTCTGCACCTAAATTAAGGAGCTGGGGGCAGAAGCACTATAGGTGAGAACAAGTTCCCTTTCAGTTTTTCTGCCATTGCTCATTCTGAAAACTACTACCTATTACTACCTACTGCCAAGCTATTATTAACTACCAAGTGATTCACTTCATTTTGAAAGAGTTCTTTAATCTGCAAATGAAGCTGTCCTTAGAAGTGGGGATAAATATTCCATCCACCCATGAAACACCTCCATGGCATTAGAAAATCTAGCAACACCTCTGCAGCATTAGAAAGTCACTAATCCATCACTCACTGTTCAACATCACAAGAAAGAATTCTGAATTCCTTCCTGGATTGGAACTCATGACAAAATCATTCCAGTTTATAGCACAAATTTAAAAATCACAGCATCTGCAGAAATTCTGGTATTTGAGCCCACTTCAGCAGGGCTTTTTAAATCCGAGTCAATGTTTCCTGCTATTAAGCACAGCTCTCACCCTATGAGAAGACTTATTCTAGAACAAACAGTTCTAGAGCATCCAACAGTTGCTCAAGGTAAGAGCGACTTTGTTGGGATAGTCCTACCTCATCACAAATGTCAGTGCATGGGCGAAATGAGGGCCCATGTAGTGGTCTAATTGACAGAATTCCATTGGATGACAAAAGACAATAAAATGTCATGAAAATAAAGGTTTTCAGTGTTATAAATGGATTAAGTTATGGAAAACCACAAAGTTCAGGAAAAAGGGAAATAAAAGCAGCTGGAAATCCCTCTACCTCTATTATCTATCCACTCTTCACCAGTGGCCATTCACATTTATCTAAGGGAGAAATGAAAGAACAGTTATCCTAACCACTTAAGAACTTCCCAAACTGAAAACTCCACCTGAAAAAACTTTTAATAACCAGTGACTGACCTGTCCCCCATAGGAATTTCTCACTCTCAGTTCTTTGACTTCACAACATAATAAATTACCAAACTGCACCACCTCACTCTGTGTTGCCTGCACAGCTACTTCCTTTTGTTTGTTTTGAAGGCACTTGATTGTGTGAGTGTAGAAGCTTTGTGCTGTAAGACATAGTGAGGAATCACTGCTTACCTGCTTTCTCTGAGCCATCTATCCTTTTAGAGACCTGTGTCATACCTCCCTTAGTCACCTCCTTTTCATAATGTGGCAACCACACTAGAAGTGTTAATGAGGTCAGTTTCCCTTTTTTATTTTCCTTATCACATGAATATATTTCCAACTGAAAGAAAATTTCCAACATAATAAATCTGTATTTGTGTTCATATTTGTAATTTGCATTTCTAAATGCAAGCCAGGCTCCTGCCCTACTCTGTTCACAAAATAAGGTGATACTTCTATGCTACTTTTCCAGATCAATCATAACTTGTGTTAACACTTAAGAAATAACCTCATTAATCCCTCAGATACAGGAACTGAAGCAGTATGTGTCTCCTTTTTCATCAAGGCCTAGAAAAGTCAAGGAAGATTGAGTGTGTTTCACACGTCAGACAGGTATGCACAATCTCATTTTACGACAGGGCAGTAATTACAGAAGCATCTGTGGCCAAGAAATTCTTCATGTGAAGAACCTGAGTGCATTGGTCTGTCTGATGATCTGTAGACATCAAAAAAGCAGTCAACTCCACTGCACTGAAATTATATAACAAGCGCAAGATTTCTGTAGTACACATTTCTATATGTATTTCAAGAGAAACTGTAAAATACCTATTCTAAGAGCTCCACACCCCAGAGCTACCTAATTCCTACTACAGCCAGTAAGATCTATGCAGCATAATCACTATCACACCAAGGAAAGATGTCTATGAAATGATACTTTTTTTATATCTTTGTCTTTAGGCCATTATAATCTCACAGAAATAGCAGCTAATAATTGTCAACCTTTTTTAATTGCTTTTTGGAAACTCATTCAGTCCTTGACTCTTAGTATCTCTGCATCCCTTCCCTTCCTTATTTGCTGCTACTTTGTCCTGAAAATGTCAGCCTTTGTATAAATGGACTAAAATCTCCTTTTCTCCTATTGGAACCAGGGTGTTCCCCAGCCATCAGGTCTGCAAGGAGCAACAGTGTGCTGACCCAACATGACAGGTCATCAGACTGACATCCTCTTCCCAGCCTTTTGCACTGTGACTACCTGCAGAGGAAATATAGATGCAAGCAGCCAGCAGTAACCAACCAGAGCCTGGTGACAAAAGCAGGACTGCAGGGTACGTCAGGGAGCCAGCCTGCCCCAACACAGCCAAAGAAAGTTAACACTGGGAGAACTTCAAGCATGTGGTCAAATCTTAACAGATACTGAGGGTGGATTTAGCCATCACCTTCTCCAAATTGTGAATAATGATTTTCCTTGATGCAAAGTATTAAAAGCAAGCACAGAACAACAGTGTTACATCAAGTGTCATGTTTATTGTTGTGGGGCTTTTTAAACTTTTACATGCCTAATAAACATTGTTAAATGCTTTGGGACAATTTTGTGTGCCAGTTCAACTCAAAGGATGTGAATGCCACAATCAGGTAAGAAAAAAAAATGGCATCATTCTATGCTTTTGTCAACAAGTAATTTCATAATAAACAAACAAATTTGGATATTCTTTTGAATTTGAGTTTAACACATGGCATTACTAATGGCATCTACATGCGTCACCAGTACTCCAGAGTACAGTGGAGTCCCTGTTCTACTGCCTACAACCATTCTAAGAACTTGAGGTGAACATTTTGCTGAAAGATTGATCAGTAAACCAAACACTGACCTGACAAGAGCTGAACTTTGGTTCTGCAGATCAAACTTACAGGGGTGCATTTGCAGTTAGGCATAATCAAAATATGACTCCTGGAAGTGTTTTATTTGGGTTTCTACTGTTTCATGTATGATGCTTGGTTATGGATAGGAAGACTGAGGAAATTGCTCCAGGAACCAGAGCCCTGTGTGTTTTTCATGATGACTTTAGCACCTAAAGACTTTGGAAAATCTGAGTCTATTCCACAGAAAAGACAAGCAAGTGAGTTTTTTGAAAGTGATGAAAGAAAAGACATTGGAAATTTTATTTCAAGATTTAAATGAGTGAATTGCTTTATTTTGTCAATGTTTTCTGCTCAAGCAACACATTATTTCATCAGGCTGGGCATCAGAATGGACTTGAGTATAGTATTGATACTTTGCTGGTGTTTCTTACTGTTTCTTTCTTGTAACCCAGATGGGTAACTAAGGGAGTAACTTTTCAGTCAGATCTGTTTTGAAACTGGTTCTGTGCCACAGTAAATCAAGCTAAACTTTTAAATAGCCAGTGGAATTAATTATGAGGAAAAATATTGTGCCAGGGAAAACAAAATGAAAGCCTTTTGACATTGTGTACAACATTGTAAGCATTGGAATAAGAAGTGTGCTGCACGGCCACTCACTGCCTTCTGTTTTGCCAGGGGAAAGCATATTTCGTTGGGTTTTTGAATCTTAGTAGCTTGTAAAGTACCTTAGAGTTCTTTAGGATGTGTGACACTATACTGAAGTAGTGGCAGCTTAACCAGCTACCATCTTACAGGCCTCCACTAACTGTACCATGAACATGTGCCTGCATAAAAATTGGATCATCCTGCCCAAGATTTCTTATATACCTTCAATTTGCATTTATACCTAATTTACAGTTGCATTCCCATGTATATTAATAGAATTTAAAATGTTTCACTGTATGTCATATGCTAGACCTTAAGTCTGTGATTAGATTAGGTACATTAGGCTCATTTTAGCCTGAAAATGTGTGTTTCCTGTGAATGTTCCTGAAAGATGAACTCATGCATGGTTTGGACGGTGGAGCAGAAAACCTGCGTGGCGACTGTAAGGAGATTTCAACATAAATAGGCAATATACAACAGCAGGATAAGTGAGGTTATATATAAATGCCTATTATGCCACACTGGTAGGCCGTGATGAGACAGTAATAAAACAATTTCTCAGTTCCACATGTTGGATAAATTTGTTCATACTTTGTATTTTCAAAGGAAAACTTTCCACTCCCATTTTGGAGCATATATTTAATGGACATGTTTTGTATTGGTATGTACTGATCCACATCTCTGGTACCTTTTAAATTCACCAAAGATAAACAGTTGCATTAGCTTAAAAAGCAATTTTATCTGCATTGACTGCCTTCTGTTTCTACATCTGTTTTTCTGGAGGATGGAGATTCCCAAACAGAAATCTGTGGGGATAAAAAGAAGCCCCTTTCCAGGCCCAAAGTTTGATATAATCCTACCTATATGTTTGTGCATTCAATTTTTCTAACATTTACTCATAAAGCCGATGCTCTGATAACCTTTATTTTTTCTGAGTGCAGTACCACTAAATATAAACATTCAAAATATGAGTAAAAAGTGCCTACGAAGGCTGGCTTAAAAACATGAGAATTCTTGAACTTTGGTATTTTTTTAACATTCATTTTGGACACAAGGCATTTGAGTTTTATATTCTTAAGATATCTTTGAGAACCATAATGAGCAGAAGCATTTAGGTTTTTTTAATGAAAAATGAGACTTCCAGCTAATTATACAGATACACAGATGCAGGAGACTTGTAGTAGAAATTGAGGTTTTGGGAAAAGGAAACACTGAGTTCATGTTATGATGACTGGATCATTTCTAAGAGTTGCAAAGAAGGAGGGAATAAAGCCAAAAAAAAAAAACAAAAACCTTTAAGAAAGAAAAAATATGTTATGGGGCACAGAAGACTGATGATCAGAAATGTATAAAATGCATCTTTTAGTATTATGAATTGTTGATTCATGTCAGTGATGACAGAGTTATTGATGGCATCTCCAGTATTTTGGCATTACAGGCATTGAGAGTGTTTTCATAAATTTTTATCCTGTTTTGCTAGATATTCTCCTTGTTATTCAAGGGAGCAAGTCCAGCCTTTTTAAAATGTAAGGTGGATAAAGGATCGATTCAGGGTGTTTTTGTGAATCTCTGTGAGAAGCAGCTGTACTTAGCTACTCAGGGATATTTTAGTATCATACAGGCAAGGTGGCATATTAGTTCTAGCAGTGTTAGATGATCCTTGCAAAGAAAAGTTCCATCTTACAAATAAAAATGAAAGCATGAACTTTTTTTAATGACATGACACAATTCCTCAAGTTGTAGGAATACTTCAGTTCTCTGGTTTTGTTTGGTTTGGGTTTTTTCCCGTTACTGTTTGTTTAGTCCTAGATTATTTTTATGCTAAGAAACCACAGAAGGCTAAGTAGAATCTGCTGCATTCATGGTGTCTGGTCTAAAAGCATTTATCTAAAAATATCAGAGGATTATGGGTTACAGTAGGCAAGTTTCAGAGCTGCTTAAATTTAACTAAACATTTTGCATTTGTTTTCTAAAATAACATAACAAGCCAAACCATATCAACTTTCCTGAAGTTATAACCAGTAAAAATCAAACTTTATATACATCTGGAATGGCTTGGGTTATAACTATGAGAGTGTATGTTTTTTTTTCTTTGCACAGTGCTGAAATTTGGTTGTATTTCATTCCCTGTAATTTTTAGATCTAAACATAGTGCTTTTCACTGAGGTTGGTTTGTAAGCATTGGTAAATGCCATTCTTCAGGTGGGTACAAAACAAGCTGCACTGATAACATCTTCAGAACCATGGTCAGACTGACCCTGCAGCTTTGCCGTTAGACCCTCTCAGTGAGGCTGCCAATAAGACACCCACCTTAGTAGTCCCAGTGAGCTTTATGTGTGCAGACAGTTTTTCGTGGAAGTTCCCTCATTTTTCAAAAGCCAAAACCCAATTCTAAATAAAATGACAACAGCTTCCCTGTGATCTGCACTGGAACAAATACAAAATCAACACGTTGAAGGTATTTCAGGACTTTTGTTCCCAGTCTCCTCATCCTTACTCCCACTGCCTGCAGTTTTGTTCAGTAGGGACCTTTTATTTTAAAGTTGAGTGAAGAATCCTCAGCAATAAGTCCAACAAGGTTTCCATATGGCAAGAGAGTCAAAAAAGCCCTCCTCCACAGACAGCGAATGGAGTTAACTGAGAGCCCTTCCAAGATGGACTGACTACAATGCACACCGATCACCTAAATATTTCTGCAACAGTAGCAGTAGCTGCTTTGGCTTTTCCCCACACTGACCTTTGCAGAATCTGCTTCTGTGATATGCAGGCAGAACTCACCTCATGAAACTCCTCCTAAACTCACATTCAGGCTGTCTTTACAATGTAGAAGTTAAAGGCCTGTCTTTACAACAAGAACTCACAAAATTTATGCAGTAGTTCAGTAATGTTCATCCAGGCCCATTCAGCACACATATGCAAACAAAAGAATGTAAATGCATTGTTTTTACTGTGGATGTGGAAAGGGAGAATGAGATTTAATGAACATCTTTCTTAAAAGACATCTAGCATCAGAACAACAAATACAGAAGGAGGGTGGTTGCTCCACATACTTCCTCTGCATGTGCTTGTACAATATCACATTTTTTTAGTATTTCCTCTAAGATCTTCTTCACAAAGTTCAAGAAAAAAATTGTTATTAAAATCTCCTTCTTGGACGTGGTGAGAATGTCATCATAAGGAAACCAGAAACCAAAATGCTTATGGCATGACCAAGACCTGAAAAGATAAAAGAAAATTCTAAAATCCATATGTCCATGAGAAAAATAATTTACCCTGGAGCTTTTAGGTTATTTACAATGATGCTTTCCCAGACTTTTTGCCAATTTCTGTTCTAATGGCTGAAGAATTATTTTTTGTCATTCCCTCTCTTTCCAATGGCTTCATTCTAGCAATTCTCTTGACAGTTTCACCCATTCCCCCCATTTGAAAGAGAAATAGAAACTTCTAAATTGCTTATACTACTATAACCCTTCATACAAACGATCTGTATCTCTTTCTCTTTATAATTAATTCCCACCTGATCAGTTTATTTGAATTTATTTCAGCTGCTGAGTACTATCCTCTTAGGAGACTGAACCTATTCTCTTGATTTTCATTTCAGCCTTATTCCCCAAACTAAGTCACTTTTGTGGTCCTATTGTATCTTCATATAGTTTTTAAACTCTTTTTCTTAGGTCACCACCTCAGTCCAGTTTAACTGCAGAGAAGTACCAGAATTCCTATTTGTGCTACAGGTGCATCAGGTTATTTTCATGGCTGATTCCCAAATAACACAAGTTCACATTTCCCAAGCATTGCTAAAACAATTATGCTTCTACAGAAAACAATAGAAGGAAAGTTAAAAGTAAGATTATGGGGTTTATTTAAAACCACACACGCACTTACTTAGATCCCTTGCTGACATATGTGTATATGGGCTACAAAATGAGTAATTTCAGTGGTTTTAATTTCATCTTGACTGATGCCTAAACTGCCACATAATTTTGCTGTGTTATCCTTAACAACTTCTCTCATGTTAGTGAAGATGCCACATTGTAGGAGGTATAAAAAAGTAACTAAGGCAAAAGAGCTCCAGAAAAAAGGGTAAATAAAGCAACAAACAAAAAAAAAACCCCAGCCAACTAAACCAAAAATCTACTTTATTCTATCTCTGGCTTCATTGCCCATTTTTGGTTTAGTTTTTAGGGAAGTTGCCCCTCCACATGGAAAATGGACATCTTCCAGACAGAAATGCAAAGCCCCATATTTCTAACTTTCCTTTTTTGAAAAGCATCACCATGTGCAAAATAATGGAAATATAACAGGGAGAACCTAGCGTGACCAGGAAGCTTGTATAACCCCTTCATTTGTCATTCTTGCTCAGTTCTGGGCTGATTATCTCCAATTCTGGTATTGACAATTCAAGAAGGATATTGGAAACGGTGCCAAAAATGTAGAGAAGAGCCATGAGAAAGCTTAAAGGATTACAAAATGACCTGCATCAGTGAAAAACTAAAAGCTTACAATAGAAAAGGTTAAGAAGCAATTTAACCCCTCTCTGTGAGTAAGAACAAGAGAAGTAAAAGGCTGTTTGGATTAGCAGGCGTGAGTGTAACTGGATAAAAGGTGAAGGTGGACTGGTCTGGACAGGGAATAACGTGCAATTTCTGCAAGTGGTAATAGTTAAGCACTGGAACAACTTGTCAAGGGTTTTGCTGAATTCTTCGTGGCTGACAGTTTCTGAAAGAGGAGCTGTGGTTTCCAAAAAAGTTATGCTTTGGTTCTAATAGCAATTCTTTTGAGGAAATTCTAAGACCAGTCTTATGGAGGAAAGAGAGGCTGAAGTCTCTGGAACCCCTTCTGATGTTCCAATTTACAGATCATTGTATTTACTTTAAAGAATCAACTAGACCTTTGCATGACTCTTTTGTTTAGACACCTTCTCTGGGTCAGGTCCTGGTTACTCGTGGGTCAGGTCCTGGTTACTCATAGGTTTCCTATCTTTAGGTGATACCACAACATTGGAAAAGGGAGCATTGCTGTACACTTGTCTAGAGATTTTTCATGGTAGCTATTTAGGTCAATAAAGAGAACATTATGAGGTATTAAGCATAGGCCCCATTTTTATCAAAGTGTGTATTGGCAGCATTATTGCAGTTAGTGCTATTAACCCATTTTTCTAAAAACATTGGACATCTGAAGATACAAGAAGGGTTTCTTGTGGTCAGGAATGTTGTTCAGAGACATCTCAGCATAAGCAGTGCAACTGAGGGGGAGGAGGGTGTCTTTCACCCACCCCCTTCTTTCTCCAAAAGAGTAAGTGAGGATGTAGCAGCAGGAATGCAGTCCCCTTCAAATGATTTAATAGGTCCACAAGTAGAGCAGCAAAAGCATTGCCTCAGAGCAGCTTCTGAATGCATTGGCCATTGTCCTCATTATGACTCTGAGACACTGAGCATTTGAAAACTCTTCCTTCAAATATTTTACTTGTGCTGCCATAGTAGTCTTTTTAATGAAAACTCTTGATGAAAAGGATTAAAGCCTGAAAAAAACCAGCAGTAGCAAGCACCGACACATTCAGTCACAGGAAACAGCCAGTAGCTAGCTTTTACTGGCCAAGAAAAGGTTGATTGCAGTATCTGGCAGTGACAATCTTGCACCTGACCTTGCAGGGTAGACAGCAATGGGGCATGGGGATTTCCAACAGGACTGGGGCTGAAACTCAGCTGCAAAGCAGTGATCCAAACATATAAAGTGGCTCTGATTTGAGTGTTTCAGTTTAAGTTCAAAGGCAGATTAGAGCCCTGCTGGAGCTCAGTTTGAACTTCCAAAACGATGAAAGGCCATTTCAGTGTAGTGTTCATTTTCTTTCCAGTAAAGATCTAGCTATTAATCTTCTCTATTACACTACACACTGTCTACTTCCACACAAAAGGAAATTGCAGAGAATCACGTTACCCCTTATGGCTAGCTGATACAAAAGAATCTACTGGACACCTGCAGGTATTAAAAAGGTCTTACTTACTTGCTGGAAAGCATGCTGCAATTAACTCTTCTATGCTAGTCAGCAACTACTTAGTTTGTGGAGGGGTTAGTTAGGCATTTAAAACTTTGCCTTACACACTAGAATTTCCATGCTGCTTTCAACTAGTATCTGTTTTTCTGTATTCAGTGTTCCCCATATTTCACAAAACAAAAAAGTTTGACACACAGCTCTGCTGAATCAAGAATATTTCAAAAATCCACCCAAGCTTTCTCTGGAGTTGAGACTGACTATATTTAATCTTGGCAAGTTAGATCCAACTGTTCAGTGGCTAGCCAGAAATCATTCCCAAAGAACAAAAGCAAGTGAAGCACAGTTGTTCCAGTCTAGCTGCCACACTACATGGTCGAGTAGGATCTTGCCAGCAATCCAGGTAGCCTAGTTGTAAAAGAATCTTTCCAGAGGCCACGTGAGGTAATTTTACAGTACCCCAACCTTTTGCTGGGGACACAGAACATAATAGAATCCTAACGGAGCAGAACAAGTCACATTCCTTAAACAGGGCAAATAATTCAGTACCAAATTATCCCTCAGTATTTACTTGCTCTCTTGTTGACCAAATTTTTCACAGATGCTTCTGTCCATTTGCATATAGATCTCAGTATAAATGACCTTTGCAACAGGCTCAGCTCATGTACATGTGTACATAAGTCCCATCCAACCAATGACTCTATGATTCTATGAATCATCTCAGAGACACGTCAGCCCCTATCACTAGGGCCATGTCAGGAAGCATTGGACACTTCTACTGCTTGTATTGAATATCAGGCTTAATGGAATTTTGTCAAAGGTTCAGGCACATGTAAGAAAACATCCATGTCAGTCCACACAAGCTCTTCTTTTTAGGCAGAACTAATTCCACATAATATATATTCATACCAAATTGCACAGCTCCCAGAAACTATGCAGAGTAAGTTGTATCTACAGTCATGGGCAGGAATTTCATAAGATTGCAGCACGTACTGCCATCTGTTAAGATTTACCCATGGTTTCTACTGGCAGTCAACCTTTATTTTCATAAAGATAACTTTCTAGGCAGAAATTGCAGTTTCTAAGGTCAGAACTGAGTAAATTTAAACTCACTGAACGTAAAATTCCTTTGCTGAAGAAAAAAACACCTCAATCAGATGCTGAAAAACTGAAAAAAGGCTTTAAGAGTAACCAAAGTAGGTTACTTTGATTTAAAGAATAAATCATCCTGTTTATATGAGGAGATAAATGTCAAATTTTCAATTCTCTAGTAATCTTGTCTCTGCATGCAGATCAGTAGCAACTGAAATCACTAAAACATTCACGTTCAAAATTTGAGACTCATCTCTAAACAGGACTTCTCAGCACTGGTCCAATTCTGAACCAGACAATGATGCAAGTAACATCAAAACACTCATTTAACCACAGGAAATGTTAATTCTTGGAAAAAAAAAAATCAAGAAAAAAACCCCACAGGTATATTATCATATATTAAGAGGAATATATACATAAAGAATGAAATGAGGAAGCTTATTCCCCTTCAGTTAAAAAATAAGGTGTAAACACATCATATATAACATGCACATACTGTCCAGAATTTTGGAATCAAGATGAACAATTACAAAACACCCCAAGCTAAGCCTGCTCAACTGAACATATTCTAAAAAACTTCAGCTTCTGAACAAAGACCTTTTTGTTTACTTCAATAATTAGCTTTCTTCTGGTATTCAACTTCATGTCCCCTCTTTGAACGTATCTTCTTTGTCTCACTGAAATGAAAGCATTATTTTCATTAGCAAAGGATTTATGGTAAAAGGTAGGTGAAATATGTGTATTTCCCCCAAAGAGTTAAAAATAAATACTTTGGTATCTTCTTTATCCAGAATCCAAATCTTTATTTTAGGAGAGCCACTTCTGACTCAATAGAAGTGAGAGAAATTAGAAGGATGGAGAGAAATACTAGTTTAGCTGTCACAGGTTAATTTCAAACGCTACCAACAAACTTTTCAAAGGAAGGTTAATTGAATCATTGCTCATGATCCTCAGAGCAGTTGTATCTGGAACAATTGATTTGGCTACAGAGATGGATCTAACAAGAAAGACAAATTCCTTTAATCTACCGTCTGTGGGGTAAAACACAAGAAAACACAGGCAGATGTTTTGACGATCTCTCTGTTGTACTCATGTTTTGTCAGGGACCAAAGGGCATTGTCAGTTATACCAGTCACATGTTTCCTGTTAAACTTTGTGTAGGACTCAGTGACTGAGTATTTTTAGAAGAATTAAACCTAAGAATCCCAAATTCATTTCAGGGAAAGTGGGATACTTTTCATTTACTACAGTACATTGAGAGGGTCTGGGACTTCATGGGGTACTTAGGAAAGGCAATGTTTAAACTCCACTCCTAAAAATTGAAAGGTTGTAAGGACAACATAAGGAATCTGAAAAAAAATTGTCACATACTATGGTACTGTGACAATATTTGGTGCAGAGAGTCTTTAGGGAATACCTGTCCTAGAACTTTCTTTTACCAGAAGGAAAAAACTGTGAGAGTGACAGAGCACTGGAACAGGTTGTCCAGTGGGGTTGTGGAGTCTGCCCGCCTGGACAAGTTCCTGTGTGATGTAATTTAGGTTACCCTGCTCTCGCACCGGGGTTGCACTAGATGATCTTTCGAGGTCCCTTCCAACCCTTAGGATTCTGTGATTCTGTGAAACACAAGTTAAATTAGGACAGGGTTCTGATACTGAGTTGGAAATACGTTTGCAAGCTGAACTGACTAGAGAAGGTTCTGCATGAGAGATCCCAGGTCAGGAGAACAGTGGATCTTCTATTCAGATGTTCTCATATAAACACAATGATGATGACATTAGCACGGACTGTAACATGGTGGGAAGGTGATTTAT
Source organism: Agapornis roseicollis (assembly GCA_002631895.1). NCBI lineage: Eukaryota > Metazoa > Chordata > Aves > Psittaciformes > Psittacidae > Agapornis > Agapornis roseicollis. Next base: position 157,742 of record NDXB01000455.1, on the reverse strand, counting down.
TCAGCGTTTAGATCCTCCCAAAGAGACCAAGCTGAGATGGATGAATATTCAGAAAGTAATATGGTAGGGTTCTCAGGATGAGTATGTATACAGAGATGCTGGTTGAACATGATCATAAATTTCAAATATATTTTCAGAAGTTGGCTGCCTGTCTTTTGCTGTTGAACTTTCTTACTGTTTTTCTGCTACTTGGTGACTGTTAAAGGTTTTCCAACAAAGAAGAGAGCATGAACATTCAGCCCACACTCTGCATCATCTGTCCCTGTTGTGTCTGTGCTATTAAGTTTTAATATATTTGTCTACCTACTCCTACAAAGTTCTACTCAGGTTTCTTAAATAAAACAGGATGGAAAAAGAGATCCAAAGGGAATGACCCAGAGTTGTCTTCCTGTTTTGTTTCATATTTTCTAGTGGACAGTAAACCAGGGTAAGAATTGGACATACTGAAGAGTTGTGACAGTTGTTTTATTGATGGGAATATTACTTGTCTCTGAAAGAATTTGCTCATTCATTGCAGAAGACATAGAGGAAAGTAAGAGAGGATGGGAGCCATTAAGCTGAATACTAGCTCTAGATGAGTAGATCAAGATAAAGTGTTTTAAAAGAAACTTTGTATATATATACACATATACACTGCAATTTTCTTTCATTTTTTTACTGCTAGCTTTGCCTTAGCTCTATCTGAAATAATACATGAAAAATACAAGTCACAAAGACATCCTTCCATGGAATATGCAGGCAGAAGTATGCAAAAGGAAGCAGCAGCTGGGATAAAAAAGAAGGCAGCAGCACTGCAATTATTGTGTAAGAGGCCAGGGAGTCACTGACTTAGGAAATTACTGTAACATCAAACTCAGTGTGATGGCTTAAAAGCCTTTTTCCTCAGGAAGCTCTACCAAACCTGCACTCACAATAAGACTTCTGACTTTGAGGTACTTGCTAATGCTAAGATGATGTCACTGCTCTGCGCATGTGTGTGCTTGTACTATGGCTTTCTTTCACTGAGAGTCAGTTCTTCACACAGAATAGCTGCTACTATAACCCTTGATGTCTATAGAATCATATAACTAGTCTTCAGAAATTTTAAAGCTCTTCATTAGTGCTTCTGTCTAGCCATGGAAATACACTCTTTAAAGCAGGGCTGGGAAATATTTTCCTGACTGGAAACCAAACAGGTATTTCAAGTACTTTTCTGCAGACCAACCATAAGGCTACATCTCAGTCTTGTTTTCCCATTCCATGCAGCTCTCTATGTTACACTGTGATCTTGCATTGCCTATAGCCCTGCTGTGCCTTGGCCTTCCAGGCTCCTGTCTCCAGAATCCAGCCAGCACACAGCACAAGCTCAGAGTCCCAGCACCAGCACACTGCCTGGGGTTTCACTGCTGCACCAGGATCCTTCCACATCCCACAAAAAGCAGCCCTATACCACCACCATCAAACACACCAACACTGTTATGCCCCTCCCAGTACTTAGACTTCCCTAAGGCCTGCCCACAGCATCTCTTAAACATTGATCAAATCCTACATAAGACACACAGGATGGGTTTGGAAGATCATCTTCACAAAATAAAATGGAAAAATATAATAAATTAGAGACTCATGAGCAGTGTGGCTGTTTGTCATCCTAGCAGTAAAAGCTCTGACTCACAAACCAATTTCAGCAGTGAATACCTTCTGGGATTTGTTTCCCCAGATAAACACCACTGTCTTTTTCATGCACATACACACTGCAGTATTCCAGACCCTTATTTCCTATTTAACTTATTTACCTTTTCCCAGCACATTGTAGCTTTTTCATAATTTTCTATCTGTGAATTTCACAGAATGGAGAATCAGGCCAGACGTATGCAATAAATGAAACTTGTATGTCTTCCAAAATGGCTGATCAAACTTAATCGAGAGCAATTCCAAACAGCAGAAGGTGTCATTAAACTATATATTTGTTGTTGATAGTATGTACAGATGTTAACAACACCTGGAATTACATACTCTGAATTGTGAGGTAATTTCTGATGAACAAACATTGAACACAGCTGTGATATGTTGTCCCTCTAAGCCTACGTACAAGTATGGACATCTGTTTGAATAAATCTCATTTTCCTCCTGACCTTTTTTCTAGTCCTAGGGAAGTTAAGCTTGTTGGTTTTTAATTTGCCTCTGAAACATGAACTCAGTTTATTAGAGACAAAAGTAAATTTTATGTTACAGAGATTATGTTTAGCTTTACAATTCTGGTATTAACTCATTCTTACAATTAATCATAGTGTGAAATAGGTTTATTTTCTGAAGAAACTAGATCTCTTATTAACATATACAGTTGCTTTATGAGTTTTTGCCTGAAGTTAAACTGTTGCCTTGGTAAAAAAAAAAAAAAAAAAAAAGATGCCCTCTAGGCCATAAGAACTAAACCTCTCAATAGTGCTGCATCCTGTACACGGAAGTTTTGCTCTTAAATGATGCTTGGACATACAGTCCAAAGCACAGAATAAGAAATGCTGACCTCCATACTCAGGCATTTGATTTTAACATCTGCATCTCAGGAAGATTCAAGATACCAGCAGAAACCTTAACACAAAAAACAGAATATATGACAGACATAAAAGATGTGATCAAACACAAACATGAAAGTGCAACATGCATCCTTGCGCAGTTTCTGAGTGTTCATAGTTCCAAGGAGACTAAAACATACAGCTTCTCTACCCGTGCAAAGGATGGTTTCTGCTAGCGACCTCTGATGTGAACACTAGTTTGTGCTGTGCCATATGCTCATATAGTGATGCACAGCCCCACCCTTCATTGTCTTGATTAATGCACAGCATTCAAACACAGTATGTACTGGTATGTTTAGTAACATGTCTCATGTATCTATCTGGACTCTTAGCCTGGATGCAGAAGGCTTTTCCTCTGTGGCCTAACAAGGTCACTCTTTGCTTGAGGAGTTAGGGTGTCTCTGGGACATCCTCACTTTCCACATTGCCAACGTACAATCTATCACATTCACTGGCCCTTGGTTTCAGTGTGAAATTCAAATCAGGACATGGCACAGGACATATTTTTGGGCACTAGCTCTGCATATTTCACTGCGCCATATTACCAAAGAGCCAAACTGCAATAGTGACTGGATTTCCTAGTGTGTGTCCGGTATCCCTGGCATTGAAAGGTGTTACTGAGCTGTGAAGAATAAAAGCATATACACATAGGCTATCATAGCCATCCTGTATATATCACTTGTACCTCAGCTATTTTGTTCCTTTTTTTTTTATTTCAGTGAATTAAATAATCATCTTTATGTATGCTTAGAGAAGTGTATTCATTTATGCCTCGCTCATCTTTGCATCTTAGAAAAAATACATAGTGACCTAAATATACAAATTTACACAAGATTTTATAGCGATCACAGTATGATACACAATCCCGAAAGCACTGATTCAGTTAAGAAAGATTTTAATTTAATCTATGGGGTGGGGACACACACACACAATGTGCCTCTTCCATAAACTAAATTAAATTGCTTTTCATTGACTCAGGTTACCCTGGGCACTGCTCATTCTAATGCAGCCTTATTAAATTCAGGGAAGGCTGTTACAGTGAAGTCTGGGATAAACTAACTGTTCAGATGCCACACTTCAGATATGTATTTCAGATGCTGTCTTTGAAGAATGACATGTAACAGAAACAGTGTTTAACTTGCTCCAGGAACGCATCTTTAAAAAGTCTTATGCTGTCTAATTACAATAACTCAAAGACATTTAAGCTAGATAGGTCATTAACATTTTAAGCATACACTACACCATGAACACTGCATATTTCCTGATATTCCTATAAAACCTAGTGCTCTCAGAAAACTGATGCTCACAGGGTTGTTAATGAATGAGAGAACCTTCACCTCTTGATCACTGGTCTGAATTCTGTCTAATTTGGAAGCAGCAAGGAACTGTCAGTGGCTGGTGATGTTTATGAATTAATTTGAAAATGTCCCTTGGTTTAGACTGTAGTAGGAAAATGTCCCAATTTAAAAAACTTTCCTTTCCTTCTTTGCCCTATTATGCATGAAATCATCTCTGATGTGAAAACTACAGACTCCCACAAGAGACTAGGCAGACAAAATGTCAGCGGTCATACAGCTTCATCGTGGCTTGATGAGGTGGCTGCATAGCTCACTTGGTATATAGAATGTGCAGTATAGACCTACTGACTCTAGGTCAGATTACAAACTCTTCTTTCTTCCTTTATGAATAAGATTGAGTTATGGAATTTCCTTTAAGGATTGTATGGGGTGCTTCTAGAAAACATGAGGGCATTTCCCCCTCATTACCTCAACTGCTTGTAATGAATGTTTCCTCTAAGCCATGTTTTTGGTAGAGCTGGTTATAAAATCCCTTTTCTTACAATTTGGCAGATACACAACCCAGATATGGCCCCAACAGTCATCTGTTTCCCTGGTCTATGGGACTTTTAAATACATTAGGAAAGAAACATCCTGGAGGCTTAACAGAGGTGGGACTCCTTACCCAACAGATGTAGGCAAAGACTCTTTCGGCTTCCCTTTCTCTTTTCCTTCTTTACTTTTCATGCTGGACCTGTGTTAATTTAATGAAAAAATAGTATGAATTAAAAAGGAACAATGGTCTGAATCAGACAAGGTATCACCAGATGTTTTCCACTATTTTTCAACTGCACAACATTCTATGATTCGCTCTTCAGCCTGGTTAAAGCACTTTCCTAATGTATTGAATGAATTTAATCACATCTAAGACAATGAACATCATTAGACCATTTATGAAGCAGCAGTATCTCGAGGTACAAAACTGAATTGTTAATGGAAGTACATGGGCTTCTCCATGTATTAGTATCTACCTCTTTCATTCTGAAGACGGAGATTTTCTTAGGCTGCATCTAAGAAATGCAGTGCGGATAAGAGCCATGATGTTCTCAAAAGTCCTGCTATCATCCAGACTAGAGACAAGCTCAGAGCAGACCAGGATTCCTACCCATTCCATATGCCAAGATTCTCATTTAGTAGAAATGAAGTCACCACGGAGTGGAGAACCTAATGAATGCTTCAGTCTTACCCAATATGCAGCTAGTATGTGGCTAAGTGGGATACGGCAACTACATATATCTAGTCTACAAAAATGCACAGCAAGTGACTTTTTTTAGTCTTACTCAGTTCACCTGTTAGAGTTTTAGTACTGAGACAGAAACTCTGACTCCACTGGAGACTATGATGAACCTCCCATTGACATAAGCAAAGATAGCACATTCATTTAGTAACAGAATAGTTTAGCTTCTCACTCTTCTAAAAGTTCTTCCTGGTTCATCTCTGATCTACAAGGAGGCCACAGTTTATACCACCCACAGCTCTGCAGTCCCCAGATCAAAATATTTTGCTTCTGTGTTCTGACATTATCTTGCTGTAGTTAAGTCTAGCAGCTGCCTAGACAGCAGAGAGAAAAAATGGGAATAAGTGTGATAGAACATAAAACATTGCTAAGTCTATATGACAACTTCTCTGATATTTAGTGCTTCTCACTTTTTCTTAATTACAGGATCAGTAAGAGAATCATTCCTCACCTGATTTTCCTGCACATTCACTAGCCATATGCAACTGGTTATAAAAATCAGCTCACTAAGCAACTGTCTGTGGCCCAGCATCTAGACTGATTCCACAGGGATCTGGGATTAATATTAATGACTATTTTAATTAATTTGGTATAGGATGAAGATTAATGAGAACAAACTCAAGATGCCATAAGATGGGAAGGGATGATAAATTATTTAAGGATAAGGTTAAAGTGCATCACAGTGAACAAATTAATCAGAAAACCAGACACAATCTGAGGGGCAAAATATGGGTAGTAGCTGACATCCCAATAGGAGATTGAGTATTCCAGCCTGCTCAGTGGCTCCTATTCCACAGGTTCAGTTTGTAAAAATCAAAGTCCAGGTGTGTTAGGGAGGCTTCCTGGTCATTATCTGCCATCTGAAAAATGGTTCTGAATTTACAGATGCTGTTGTTATGTCTACACCAGTGTACCACGTGTCTAAACAGGGCTTGAATTTCAGCACTACATCATGACCATTTATATCGTTTAATTGTAAGCACACTGCCTGGCGTGAATTTGGTCCATATCGATTAGTGCTCCCCCAGACAATGCCACAGCATGGCTCAGCAGCTGAACAAGGTCCATTTTATATAAGTAGTAAGGGCAGATTATATCAGGAGAAGACTTCAGTCATATAGATAAAAGCTCTGACATATCTCTGCCAGAAAACAGGCCATGGCATTATAATGTTTATTAGCATAAAGACATGCTGCCCATATGTTTTAATTGTGGAAAACCTTTGTGAGAAAACTGCATGTGCAAAAAATCTATCCATCTCCCCTCTTTTTAGAACAAAGTTCTTGTTGTCATGTCTTGGAAGGAGGACCAGATATTGTACAAAAAAACCTGATAAACAAAACAGCTTTTGCTACTTCAGACTGTACAGACAATAGCCTCACTATATGTGTCATAATTGCTGTAGAAACTAGCTTTGCAGAAGCTAAGTAGTGCATGAAGCAGTATGGATGTTCCCCCACCCAGGAGATATTATTCCAAATATAGATGTCTTTTCATGTTTAATGATTCCTTATGAGCACATATTTGTAGCTTCAATAATAATGATAGAGCTGTCTCTGCTGGATTTTGATGCAATAAATTTCTAAAGTCTCAACCATAAAGGCATATTGCTAAAGTGTGTTATTCCCAGGTGCATATGCACTGGGCATATGTGAAGCACCGCAGTGAAAAACATGTGCAACCCCTGGTTTAACTATAAGATGGTCAGAGTCTGGCATCCACCATTTTATCCCCAGCTGAGGAACAAGCCTCCTGCCTTCCTGCCTCCTGACCACAAAGCCAGACTGTTGACCTTCCTGTTCAAGTTTTTGACCTTCAGGTCTTTCTTCAGGCTGGGTTGTTTTGCAGAGTCTCTGGAGGAGGAGAGATGCAGTTCATGATGAGTTTATGAGGTTTTGGAGAGCTCCTGGTTGTAAGATGTGGCGATATTGGTTATTTTGGTGATGAGTTACTTTTGTAATGCAAAGTATGTCTAGAACATGCAATGGGCAGGATTTTTATGTTCCTTTTTACGCTAGTATGTTGAAAAGGTTTATTTTTCCTGTCAAATTTAGCTATGCTTTCAAAAGCACAAACACTTCTTGATAGGACAGCAGACATACTTGTAAGAAACTCCAAATTGTTTCCTTCGCCCACTCCCTATTTTAAATCATCTTTCACATGGGAACAGCTTCTCTCCTCCTCACTCACCTCCTCCTCCAAAAAAATTCTGACATCTGTTCTTTACCTCTCTAGCAGCCACTCTCCCCTTAGCATTTGCCTTTTATTTCACGGTACTCACTTGTGCACTTCAACTCTATGCTCTTTGAGGTATAAGCCATTGCATGTGTTGCACTTCTAACCCTTTGTAAAGCATCTTAAAAGTTATAGACATTTACAGCACAATATAAACGATAATGTAGTTAGACTGGAAAGGCAATTCCCTAGTTAACACCTCCCACATGTGGTGATTAAGTACCAGGCTCAAAAGCATACAGCAAACCCCGTGCAGATACATTTCTAGAAAGAGACTGCAAATTCCTAACTCCAGATGGTCTGCAGTTGGTGAATAATTAGGTGGATTGTTTGGTGGTTCACTAATCAATCATGACAGCAACAAGGAGAAAAAGCATGTCTGGGTAAAGGAAAATGTCCTTTGGATAAACACCAAGTTATCATTTTGTGCAATCGATCTGCTCATCAAGCATCATCTTTTTTTTTCCCTTTTCTGGTGTTATGCTGTTCTTAATTGTTTAAGAATAAATCCAGAAAAAGCAGTTGGGTTTTTTTTCCTATAAAATATACAAGAGGGGAGGCTCAGCAGCATCGGCGTGACTGCAAAGCTGCATTGTATTTCACAGACTGCAAAAATTATAAATGACAGAGGACAGGGCAGAAAATTAATCTCCCAAATTAGGTTCTGGAGACCATGAAGCTTTATTTAAGTATTTCTGTAATATTAGGACAAAAGCTGCAATTTAGGGTGTAGAAGACAAAGATTGGAAGGGAAAACACCAATCTCAAAACTCCTTCCTCACAGCATGAAAATAGTTTGATTAAAAAAAAAAAAAGGAATTATCTAAATCAGACCATAAGCAACAAATGGTCAGCTTTAGCTGAAACAGAGAGAACAAAGTCCAGTATTATCTTGATTACATGCTGACCAGTTTAGTTTGATCATTCTGTGCATCAAAAAGCGGGAAACAGTACAATTAAATACGTAAAAGGTTGGATGGAGATGCTGCAGGAGTCAGTAGAAGTAGTCAGTAGTATTAAATACCTAAAAGGATGGATGGAGATGCTGCAGGAGTGAGAAGTAGAACAGATGGTTTGGAGTTTGGGGGTGGGGAGAAGTTCTCAAAAGTCCAGTTATCCTATTTAACCTGTTGTTCCGAGAGCAGATATTTTTGTGGTTCCTTGCACTTATGTATAGTATTTTGCAACCCAATATTTGCAAATGGTGCAGATAAACTACATTTTATTCTAAACTTGTAAGTTTAGAAGTACGTCTTGAAGAAATTAACTGCATGGCTGTAGTCACATTAAAATGTAATAAGCATGATAAAACTGCATGGCTGCTGTTCAGAGTCTGGACAGAAGAGCAGCATAGAGCAGAGATGCAATGTGCTGTATTTCAATCTTTCTAGATTCAAAACTAGTTTTCAATTATTGTAGGCATGACTCAGAAAAATGCAAGTGGGCAATACAAAAAGGCTGTGAAGGCAGTGAAGTAAAATGTACAGAATAACTGGATTTCAAAGATCTAAAATTACAGAAGATTTATCCATATTAAGGCTAACTACTGTCTATCAGTACTACTTCATTAGAATCATGTAGCTTATAACTAATATCTTAGGGAGGACAGTTGCCAAAAGGTAGATACTGCATATTGATGACATTAATACTTCCTTCTAGTAATAGCCTAAGTAATTTGGAATGAAATCTATATAAATTATGTGCAGATACTGCTGGTGGTGGTGCATTCGCTGATGTTTTAGAAGATATGCCTGGAACAGAGGCTAATCTAACAAAAAATTGATCCATGTACAATGGGAAGAAAGTCAGGTGAATAATAAGCTTTTAGAAGCTTTTCTTTTCTACATTATGTTGGACTGAAAATGTGTTGAAAAAAGTCTTAGAACAGTCACTAATCTTCTATTGTGCCAAATGACCAAAGATGCAATAAGTTGCTTTCCTTACATTCATTTGCTTAGAGACCATTATATGGTTTATTTCACTATGTGTCTTACTCAAAGAAGACTCCCCTGTAGCAGTTTTTAAGGTGTCATTTAAAGTAAGCCTTTGAGGGGCTCACAAGAAATGAAAGAGAACTCAGGACTGGTCAACTCTGAAGAGTAAAACAAAAAGCAGTGGATTTAGCTGGGAGCATTTCTGACAGAATTTGTAGAAGCCTTCTTGAAAGAATACACTGTTGAAATGCAAAGTACAGTACAGCACATCCCACCTTTCTGTATCATTCTAGTTGTTCCCATCTGGTACAAAGCACAGTCATTCCCTCCTTTGTAAATCTCACATTCTCTCTTATGTCTTCTTCTCTTCTCTCTAATATATTAAGTACCAAGACACCAAAGCTACTCCTACTGATTTCTTACAGGAGACACCCTTATCTTTCAATATTCTTAATAAGCATTTTTATTCTTTTCTACCTACAATATGCATAAAGCCTACATACCTCAGCTCTCTTTCTGTGCTGAGGCTTAGTTTCCTACAATTTGCTTCTCCAAATCAATATTAAAAAATAAAATAAAATAAAATAAAATTAGGCTTTTCACCTGCTGAACCTTTCTACTTTTCTAAATGTTTTCAGGTTTCTTATGCTTTTCTCTGTGGCAAGATACAGCTGAACTGGAATTCTGCCTCCACTTCCCTTTGAATATCTTTGCCATTGGATAGAAATGTTTCCATTTAACTGAACTTACCCATTCCTTCTGCATTTGATCACTAGGTAATGTTTGTTTGCATCATATCTGGGGTAACTGAGTCAGTATACAGGCATTTCATTCCCACCCACATTAAGGTCCTGCTGCCTATTATCCAGGACTGCAGCTTGCCTTTTTATGTCATCGGCACATCTGACTTGTTCCCCAGGACCTTGGTGGGTGGGACGTGCCATTCTTTTTTAGTTTGCAAATCCTTTCAGAGCTTCTCTCAAAGCAAATTCTCTATACATGTTGAAAAATTCTAGGCAGCGTAAGTCACTATTCACACTCTGTCTAATGAAATGGTTGCTTGCTGCAGTTCACAGATGTTCAGAGCCCAGTACTGACTTATCAGTGTGTGTTTACTGGGAGCTTGCACTTGGCAGTTTTATTCCATAGTTCATTTGGGTTAACTGACTATTCTTTCACGCCACTAGCACCAACCTCTTCTGGATAGACATCGCATAGATTTTTCTGGAGCTGGACAAGAAGCAATGGGCTGGTTAGCATCTATCTTTTGACAGTCGAACAGCCAACAATTGGTCTTCCAACTCAGCCTGTTCTTTGCTTGCTACGTATTCATCTGTTAGCATCACTTGGCTCTTAGTTGTGATGCCATACCCATCTGTACAAATATCCTGGACATTCAATTTTGGCGTTACATGAAGAATGAATGAACATGAAAGCAACAAAGTTCAACCAGATGACTCTTTCTTTCAGTAAACCAAGACGAGTAGTCAGTTCCCATTACTCCTTTTGGAGAGCTTATACGTCCAAGAGTCAAATTTTCACAGTTAGATCCCCAATTGCAAGGGTGATAGCTTTGCTTCATTTTTAATGAATGTCTCTTCAAGCTGTTGATAGAACTCATCAACTGCATCTTTGTCATCTGCTATCGTAGGAGTGTTAATCTGTATGATCGACATATTGACTGAATTTGCTAGAAAAAGAACTGTAATGATTTTATTTCTGATTGGATTACATCCAAGCCTAGACTTTGATCTCCTCTTGAATATGACAAACACAGTGCAAGTTTCTTCTAATTTTTCTGAGCTTAAGCAGCAGCCCTAGTAGCTGTTCATCATCCTAGAATGACACCTATTATTCCACTGCAGTGCTGATTCTATATTTATCTACTTCAGATCTTTTGAATTCTTTTGTCACAATAATGTTATTCCCTCCCCCAACATATTTGATGCTCTTACATTAACACTTGGTCTGCAGAAGACTGGTACAATCATCAGAAATTATCCTCTGAGAAGCTTGGTAAAGTAATGCTCTCTATGACCAATGACTCTATATGACCAAATACTCTATATTAACCTCTTCTGAGCTGTAATATCTTGCTTTCCATCATGGTAAAAAAGGGAAGAGGATGAATTTGCTGGCCATTACCCTGCCATGCTCTTTTCCTAACCCAGAACCCTCTCCAATTGTTATCTACTCAGTCATGCAAATCTCTTAAATTTTAAGTTTTTCCATTTGCCTGTACCATGGTCAGAATTTGCAGTTTGCAGACTCTACTGATCCTACAAGTAATGAACTCCTCATCTGACAACAGTCAGGTGACTTGGTGAATATTTGTTCCACAAAAATAGAGCGATGAAAGTGGAAATACAAATGGGATGAAAACATGGTTTGGTAATTGATGGAATGAGTCATAGTAGATGGAGGAAGAACATAGCATTTAAGAACCAAAGGGAGAGTTTGAATACTGAACAAGTTACTTTAAGGAATGCATGTAGTAAGGGTTGCTTAGCTGTAAGCGGGAGCCGGGTGAGCACTGTGAAGCCTCCAAAATGTTGCAGATCTGGTTGACACACCTATGGTCAGTCTCCTTTTGCGTCTCATAACATTTTATATTTATATTTGATCTGGAAACACATCAAATGTCAAATACTGAAGCTATGACTCAAGCTCATTTTTAAACTGATTGCATGCTTGTTAGAGCATGTTTCTCTTGAAGGTATTCCTTTGCAATAGAGCACAAATTGCAACTTAGGGAAAAAAAATCAGAGCGTTGCAGAAAAATACATAGTGATGTTAATAACTTCAGTCCAGTCCGTAATTTTTGCCACCAATCCCTCTTCATGAGAAAAAGAGGAAAATGAATGGCAGGATCAAAGGCTGCCTTTTATTGATCATTATGTGACGTCATTAGGGCAGATTCTCTGCTTTCTTGGGTTTTTTTACTGTTTACCTGAGCACATTAGAATTTCTGTCTTAAGGATTTGTTAACTTTAAGCTGTGATGATGATATTTTAGGAAACTACATATATATCTAGAAAAAGATCCCCTGTGACTGAGTCCACTCACTGTCACCCATCTCAGAAGGTTCAGCAGCTGTCTAGAGGCTCTCCATATGATCACAGAAACCTTTAGATAATGACAAAACCACTGCAATGTGAATTGAGACCTGGTGCTGGCAATAAAAGTAGTACTTGTTTAGTCTTCTGCTCAGGTTCTTCACATACTTTGCTCCAGAGCCATCCTGTAACGCAAGAAGTCCCATTGATTTCAATAGACTTTTGCTTAGAAAAGCTGCACATGAGATTTGAAAAGTAAAACCTTGTTACATCTAATCTTCTCCAGAAGAATTTCATAGATTTATGTAGCCACATGTTTAAACTGCTTAGAGTGATATCCTGGTACTCCGTAAAAAAAGTTTTTGATATGTACAACATAAATCCATAACCTTTACCCAGATTTCTGAAATGTAGAAAAAACTCTATTTTTTCCTTCTATTTTTTGCATTACAGTCAGCAACTATGATCTTTTATAGACACTCACCAACAGTTACAAAACATCATTATAATTTTTATTACCAACAATTGAAATATAACAGCAGTGTATTTCATTTCAGACACACTTCATTCTTCTCAGGGTCTACATGCTTGTAGTTGCAGTATCATAAAAATCAATATGAAGTAGACAGAAATGCAAAAAGGTGAATGAGGACCAGTGAAGAACCTGGGGAAACCCCTTGGCTGGATCCTATCTCAGAAAACTTTGAGCATAGCTGCAACATTGTCAAATCTTAGAATCATAGAATAGTTAGGGTTGGAAAGGACCTTAACATCATCTATTTCCAACCCTGCTGCCATAAGCAGTGACACCTCACACTAAACCATGCCACCATGACCTTGAACACTGCCACAGATGGAGCACTCACAACTTCCTTGGGCAACTCATTCCAGTGCCTCACCACCCTAACAGGAAAGAATTTCTGCCTTAAATCCAATCTAAACCTCCCCTGTTTAAGTTTGAACCCGTTACCCCTTGTCCTGTCACTACAGTCCCTAATGAAGAGCCCCTCCCCAGCATCTCTATTGGCCCCCTTCAGATACTGGAAGGCTGCTATGAGGTCTCCACGCAGCCTTCTCTTCCCCAGGCTCAACAGCTCCAACTCTCTCAGCCTGTCTTCATATGGGAGATGCTTCAGTCCCCTGATCATCCTCATGGCCCTTCTCTGGACTTGTTCCAACAGTTCCATGTCCTTTTTATGTTGAGGACACTAGAACTGCACATAATACCCCAGGTGAGGTCTCACGAGAGCAGAGTAGAGTGGCAATCTTACAGCACAAATCTTACAGAGCTCATTTTGTACAGCCATGTTATTATGCACTTTATTTCTATTGAATTGTGGGTTTGGGATTTTTAATTGCTCCTGAGAATACAGAGAAGAGTCAGATAGTTAAAGAAAGTCAGGATAACCATTTTATTTAGAATCTAAACATTTTTTAAGATAGCCTAAAGACAACTCACATGTCCTCATTGTTTGGGAAGCCTTTATAAAAGATACAGTGATCAAATCCATACTGCCAGCATGAAGTACGGTGCTGACGGATTTAGTCCCTTCAGCCATTATTTCATTTCTGGTGTGGATAATTGACTATCATCAATACTTGTATTAAATATTAAGGCTGCTGTATCTGCAGAAGCAGAGATGACAACTTTCTCTTTGCCTATTGCTATTGCAGCTCATAACTGATATATTCTGGTGCACTGGTAAGTTTTACCCATGCAGATGTACTATTCCTGACTTTATCTGCACAAACTCTGTGCAGGATATAAGCAACACAGGATGCTGGTCTTTTAACTAAAAGTCACTTTCTGCCCAGAGGAAATGCAAGCACTAGGAAAGTAAGCAGTAACACTGTATCTTGATCAAAGTAAATAAGCACATTGAGGCTTTTCAAGCCATTTGTAAAAAAGCAAGGATGATTTTGCTGTAATGGTAGCAGAAATTGGTGAAGTATGTGTGGTCCCTTTTTGCCACACAGTTCTGGTGTGACTTTGAGCAGTGATGGAATTACAGGGTTCAGGCTTAGAAAGAGCTCATGAGGTTATTAAGTTCATCTATCTGCCCTGAAGCAGGATCAGCTGTATCTCTGCCAAGGTGTCTAACTGCTCTTAAAAAACATTCAGGGACTGAGGCTCTAAAACCTCTAGGCAGTCTATTTCAGGGATTAATTCATCCTTTTCTTTAGGAAGACTTTTTTTTTTTTCTCCCAATGTCTAGGTTAACCCTTCTCTAGTACAATTAAAGCCTGTTACTTTTGTCTTATCCACCATGAACTCACAAATATTCTCCTTCATTTGCAGCAAGTTTTTAAACGTATGAAGAATGTCAGTGAGTTTCCACTCTTCTCACCTCAAGTCTAAGCAGTATGTAAACAGTTTAGGTGTGTAAATCCATGCTTCAGAAATTACTTAGCTGGGTGGTATACTGCACATGTCCCTTTGCCAAAGGAAGTGCTCAGACCTGTAAAGCCATTGTTAACATCCAACATTGTACTTCTAGGAATAGGGCTGTTGCAATTACCAATTTCCATGAACAGTCTTTTCAGTAGTATTTTCATTAACAGCTTCAGTGAGAACACAATGTTTTTGTATTTAAAGGTCAGCTAACTCAGCTGTTTACCCCTGGTAGGAAACAGGGGCAAATGGCTAAGTGCCAAAAGGAATATTTAAATGTGAGATTAAGATTTACCTAAGCAAAAAATTTACAGAGAAAACATCCAGGGATTCCTCAGTACCAGTTTGTGGAAGCCCTTCAGGAAATCTGCATATTGAAGTATTTTAAGAAACATGAAGAGCTTGTGGGGGTAGCAAGTTCAGAACAAGGCTTCCCTGTGTTCAAGTAGGCTAGAGAATAAGAAAACTGAAACATGCCAACTGCTTTCTACATACTGACAAAAGAGTTTTATTCTAATGGATTTTCCAATGAACAATCTTGAAGTTTTTACCCAGAATTTGCATCTACCCAGTCTCCAAATTTCAATGAGATCTCCACAGAAGGAATATGATTTTTCATGTATAATTTATGCTTGAAACATACCTCATGTCATGAGGACATAAACCGTTAAGAAGAAAGTATGCTCCAATGTAAAATGGTCAGTAGAAGCACTGATAACCAGAAGGTTGCCTGATAATTCTGTGGAGTTGTGTTCTCCTGTGCTTTGTACCAGTAAGGATCCCTCCCCTCTTGACCTCCAGAGACAACTGTTCTTTCAAGAGGAGAATTCTGAGTACTAAGAAATGTATTCAAGTAGAAGTGAAGGGAGGAGTGCAAGAGGGAAATGATTCATTACCATAACTGAAGTAGAAGAATAACCCATTCATATGCAAGGTCATCTGTTGTTCTATGTCATTGTGCTAATGAATCACCGTTTGTTTATACACTGGGAGTAGTACCTTTAGCATTACAGAAAGGAAACAGAGACTGTTTGCAGCAGGGATTATGCCAGTAACTTTAGTGAAAACTTCTAATTCCAAAACACCTGACTGAAGAAAGGGCTGTATTCATAACTAAACCTGCAGAGACTTCCCCACTTCTCTGGGCTGTGTGAGATTTAAACATACTTGTCTTAGTGCCAGATCTGTGGCCATCTGACCTGAAACAGAATCTGACAGTGCAGACACCGATGTATTATGAACTGCCAAAAGTACAAACTAGGGAGCACAATGTTTGTGCTGCTTCTACAGCTAGAGTGCTCATTAGTGGTTTAGAGGAGAAGAGAAACAGAAAGGCTGTGACAGGGAATAATTTATTTCTTAAGACCTTGCTTTAATTTTCTATCTAAAGGTCTTAAGAAATAAGTTACCTCAACTATGAGCTATTTATTCCAATAACTCCCAATTTGGGTATTTAGGATTTTTGTCAGTATCTTCAAATGTTGCCAGAGAACCTGAATAGAGAGAATCTCTTAGCTTAAATTCCCAAGAGGTGATCTCTCGATTTGATTAGACCTGTGCAAGGGGCTGCTCTCTGAATAAGACTGTTTTGCAAGCTGCTTTGTGGAAACCTTGCAAACCTAAAGAAAACCTAAAGATCATATGAAATCCTATGATGTGACTCAGTGCTGAATTCCAGTTAAAGCCAAGTGACAAAAGAAAAATCAATAAAATTCAGAAACATTTTTCTGATAAAGTGTATTTTTCTTCCTCCACATAGTTTTGGTTTTTGTTTTCTTTGACTAACATGATTTGAGAATTCCTCAGGGACAAATTCCAAGGTCTGAATGCAGTTCTTTGAGCTGAGCACATTCTCAAGAAACACTGTGGGACTGGGATTGCAACCTGTCTTGGATGAGCTGGTTGCAGTGTTTAATCATAGACATCACAGGCCAGATTTTGTCAGCCTTCTTCACCTAAGAGCTCTTGCATTAAATGCCTGACTGGGTTGGAACTACATAGGTAAAACTGGCAGAACTTCAACGTTTGCTTTAGCAACTCATTTTTCAATCATGGTCAGTGTATTTGGGAACCCCTTTTCTAAAAGGAAACTGTGTCATCCTTTAGCAGCTTGGCATTTCTGAGATTCTCAGATTCTTGCAGTATTTAAAAACCAAAACCAAAAATGTATGACTTAAATACATTTCCTTGAGGTTTGGAAGGAAAAGCTTCCTTTACTAACCTGGTATATAAAACACAAAGTATCCCACCCACAGACACAAATTATAGAAACTCTAAATATTGGAAAGAATAATAATTGCACATTTAAAGGAGAATTACAGTCAATGGCATTGCAAAATGCCTTTTTCCCCCCTGCTTTGTCACAGGAGCCCACTGCATGGATGTTTATTCTATCTGCTTATTCTAAACCACCTGAAAGGCTATGAAACAGACCTGGCAAAACCAGGAGACTGGATTCATTCAAGGACGTTCATGTACTTCTCCTTGTTTACTGTTTAAATACCATGTGATGGATGAGGACTATTTGCATTGTGCAGCTTGTATTTTTAACAATTGTTCTGAAACCTGCAGGGGGTCACTTACATGCTTCATGCAGCATAACCACAGGCCTCCCAGTGCATTTCACTTCCTGATGTGCAGAGGTAATGCATGATTCAAAAATACCTTCCTTCAGACCTCTACTGATTTTCAGACAGGAAAAAAAAACCACCCAGGAAACAACTTCTGTACAGATTCTCACACCCTTGTGAAAACTAAACGAAGTGGTACTGCAATAGTCCAACTTTCAATGCCAGATCTATGAGCAATGGGCAAATAATTACCTTAAAGGAACAGAGTACAGACAGGAATGAGACAGATACTTATTTTGCTACTCTAGAGAGCTACATACATCTGGGAAGAACCTGGTGCTATCTATCTGTGTGTACCTGAGGAATGCTCCCCAGCCCTTCAGACCTGGTAGTTGTTACAAGGCATCAAGCTTTTGTTATGGCTCAGCTATCCATGTGATCTGTAAACTATAGCTTTGCTTCATTACTCCCTCCTCTAATTCTCTGGGAAATGAGAAGGGAGAGAATTCTCAGGCTCCTGGTGATCAAGTCAAACATCCTGTTACAGGAAAAAGCATGGAAGATATTGTACCCAATTAAAACCAACCAAAAATGTCATTCAGCATAGATATCCAGGGAAAGCTTTAGATATATCAGTACATCCATAAAACTATAGTTCTTGTTATGAATTAAAAAAATGAAAGAATATGTTTTAAGGAATGGTAGGAATAGGGGCTATGAGTCAGCTAAAACAGATGAAGAACATTTTAATGTTACCTTCAAGGGAGAAACTGAACAAAATTTTTAACAGTTCCACAGTCACAAATAGTTAAATTAATACTACTAGACCCTTCCTTTAGTTGTAAATTTAATCAGAGACAATAATAACATTGCTTGCACTCCCTCCCCCCTGAAACTGTAGGGGAAGTTATTTGGTATGAATTTTGCAGATAAACAGAATAAAAGTAGTCATGTTTGTTACTTAAGGTTTTGATGATTAAATATATTAATTACTTCATGATTTTATAAACTTACTTATAGAGTGCCACCTACATTTAAACACCTGCTTTACATAGTTGTAGCTGTGGACTAATAACTTTAGAAAATAGCTCAAAAAAGCTTTGCCTTGTTTGGTGTGTTTTTTGTTTTGTTTTGTTTTGTTTTTTTCCTGTTAGACTGTCAGGAGAAAGGATAAGATAATTGCAGAAATCAATTCAGAATGTAACAGAAAGAAAACCACCATAATGCCTTCATCTTCTGATTCATTGGATGAATGGGAAGAAAACAGTATAACAAAAATGACCTGAGTTGTTGATAAAGATTTGGAACAACCTGGCTAAACTCTACGGACTTGGTATGTCAGCTCTGCATAATACCATATCAGAAAATTTATGAGGGAGAACAGGTTACGCTCAAACATTAATACTCTACAGGGCAAAAGGAGTCTTCCTCTCTTTGTAGAAATTCCAAGGGACTATTCAAAACCTCAAGTATTTAGTCTTCTGCTGCTTTCCAGGACCTACTTAATCACAAATACACTAAGCTCTATCATCAGCATGGCTTGGGATAGCCACAAAAAATCAGCCCTAATTTATATCTTCACTACTAGAAGATATTGCTAACTCTTGTAACAGTAGTTGAACCTTCTCTTTTGACATGAGCTAGCCACTATCTTTCATGTTACACACATTAAAGCAGTTCATTAAATAAGGCAATCAAATGAGGCAATCAAAAAAAGGTAAAAAGGAATGAGAAAATATGGGGACCATTTACCCCCTCCTCTCTCAACCTACCCACAAACCAGTGAAGAAGATTGTATTTCTTCTGGGTCCATAATCTTCCTGTCAGTGCAATGAGAAAGTTACAAAACTATGTCTGTACTAATAAACTAAGCAATGTGTACTAATAAACTACATATGTTTTAAAGCTTGCCACACACTCATATCTACAGATGAATTACTAAGATTGTCCCTGGCATGGATTTGTCCTGTACCAATTTATGCTTTTCTAATACAGCCCCAGAGACACTTCCAGTAGCAATTTAGATAGAAAGTAAAATATAGATATGGCTTATACAGGGCATACACACCAGTATGCACCTTATAGCTCTCTTTAGACTACCAGCACAAGCAGCTAGCAAAGCGTGTAGAAAGATGAGGGCATCAGCACAAACATAAATTTCCATCCCATCATATGCTGGGCTGCAGGCACCTAAGTATTAATTATTGATGTGTTAATTTCTCTTGGCTTTCTTGACAAACACCACAGGCATACATAATATCCATTCTAGGTAACAGTGTTTCACCTTTCCTTGACATGTGTGGTGTAAGGCAGTCATTAGAATACGTACACAAGTTTTATAAAGGATCATGCCATAGTTCACTGAACAAAACTCTACTATTACGTCTCCCAGAGTAATGCACATCTGGAAGTCACTGAGCTGCAAGATTATAATGTTTAGTAGGCCAGTGAAGCATAAATACATGCACTGTTAAAATTAGTTTAAAGGGCTTAATACTTGTTCTTATAAAGATCTCACCTACTGGCTTGGAGAAAAAGATCTGTCTAAATGTACCTTGATTGAAAGGGATTATCTTGAATTTCAGTGTATTGCAGAGTAATTCTATTAAAGAGCTGAATTCCTCATTTTTCCCTCTACTAAGGACATTGATCAGTTCCTTGATGTGATATTAGTTGCATTTAACCTGAAAAAAGATTGAATCAGTCATGCATACATGACTAACTCTGTTAAAACATCAACAACAGACAGAAAATCTACCATTTAGATTTTAACTGAACTACACAACTAACAAAGGCCATGCTTTGAGATTCAGAGCCCTAAAATGTCAATGATCATGGTAAGTGTATAACAAACAATAGACAGTAAAAGCAAAGTATGACACTCTTGATGTGTACTTGACTGAAAAGGAAAAAAAGAATATACACAATATCTTTAATTACAATTTAGCCTATATGGTAAAGGTTTTCAGAGACACAACTCTCTATTCCAAGAAAATCAAGTGACATTTAAACAACCTGAACTTTATATAATCAGAGTCCTGAATTCCACGAATTAACAGACGTTAATTTTACCAGGTATTTTTACTCCTTGGTATAGACTGACATTTTGGATTACACCTCTGTCTTGACAAAGCCTTTGATTTGTTTTGACACAAGGACGACTATGAGAAGGGTTAACTGTGTATACCCGATGTGTTAAAGATTCAGAGGACGAATCTGTTTTCACTAATTGATGCAATAAGGTTGATACCATTGGGAACTAGTGAACTCAATCCCACCGCTTCTTTCTGTCCTGTTGTCTTCTTGATTATGCAGAGCAGAAAATGTATTTCAAAAGAAGCAGAGCAGAGTGCATTTCTCATAGAGGTCCAGTATTTCCCATGTACTTTTGGTTTATATGTACTAGCTTCAGAAAGGTTCAGAAATTACCATCCACAGAGAGTGATAAACTATCTTTGAGAAACAAAACCTTGTCACCTCACATTCTAACAATAAGTCAAGGAGTAGAAAGGTCACTGGCACTTAAAACCAACCAGTTTTCCCTTGCAGCTCTGCAAATACGATTTGTTGCTGACTCTAAAACAAACAATTAAAACACCCCTATATATATATATATATTTGGGTCTGCAGGGGCACCAGATAAAGATCTTATCCAAAGTAAGTGACAACTCTGTGTTCATCTCTTTGGTTGACTTAGTCAAGTCACTAGTGTGAGGTTTGATGATCAATATGCAGATACATTTTTCCATATTAGGATATCCATTCCCCCCCTAGCATCTAGCTGTCATCCCAGAAGGGTATGGCCCTTGTAGGGTTTGTGACATAACTGTCATCCATCCAAATGCATAAAACGGCAACTAGATACCTTGGCTTAAATATAGAATCATAGAATACTTAGGGATAGAAAGGACCTTAAAATATGTGCACATGGATGAAATACTGAAACTTCAAGATATTTGAGGTGGTTTTCTGTGGTGGCAAACTGGATTTGTTACAATTCAGATCAAATTAGGTGCGCCACACAGGTACTTTTCTCTTGCTGAACTCCCCTTTAATCCTTACTCATAAGCTCTTGACTCATCATCTAGGAATGAAATAGAAAACAATGCCCAAGACTAGGGATTAAAAATACATTGATCAAACTGCATTTAGAACTGCATTCTTCAAAACTAGCTTAATAGATTGAAGATTTATATGCTATTACTAATAGGTCCCTACCAACTCCATGTACCTAAAGTGACAATCTTTGAAAACGCAGCTGCTCACCGTAACAGCCAAGTAGCACAACAGACCTGCAACCTGTTTGCAACAGCCTGCCCTCAATTTACAATTACAGAGTGTGTACTTTGTTTCATTCTAGCTTAACATTTTAATCTAGAAATACACCAAATCTTTAAAGTCAGAGAATTCTGCCTGGGCTATTAAATCAGTAGCCTGGATGAATAAAAGTAAGAGTGGGCAATACATCCCTTATTTAAATAATCCCAAGTTCTCTCTCTCTTTGGCTAAATAGATATTCAGTATTTCAGTGTACAGTCATGTGTGTCCCAAATACTTAATTCAAAATGCAAATGCTTTAGGATTTCTGTCTCTTAGATTTTATCCCAGTGCTACAGTTAAGACAGTTTTACTTAATTACAACAAGCTACCAGAACTGACTTACACTGCTACAGAAAAAAAAAACCAACAAAACAGTACATATGAGATTATATTTCCTTCCCCTTAAATTCTGACCATGGGTCTTTGCAGGCAATGCAGGGTCTTTCTGAGCACCAAGGGATGTGGTCTCTGAGATTCAAATGAACTGGAAAAATTGATCCTCCTGCATCACACTCTTTGGCTCAGGCAGCCAGCTTGCTCCAACCTGAGCTGAGCTGGAATTATTGCTTCCACTAGGACTTCTGGTTTTGCATCCTGAACTCCCACAGCTGTTAATGCCAACAGGACCCACTCTGAAGATCACTAGACTCAGTATCTGTTTTCTACAAGTGATATTATTTAGTTACATGCTGTAAAATGTGCAAGCAAGAGAACAAGCCAAAGCCTTTTTCTAGAGGCACAGTTGCTGGGGAAACCAGCTTCTCCCTGTATTCACTACTTTAATAACCCCTTTAGCTCCAATAAAGCAAACAAACAAACCATGGTCAATTTGCCTAGGAACATACATTGAATTAATGGGGTTTTTTTGTTTGGTTGGTTTTTTTTTGTCTTGCACCTCCAATGAAACTGTTTTTCCTTTGCAGGATGTACTAGTCAATGTGCCTGTTTTCTGTCATTGCATTCCCACATTCAATTTTGAGCACAGATGTAAACCAAATTGATATGCCATGTGTCCACGCATTCATACTAGCTTGCTTCAGGAAAGGTAAACAGTGGAGATTGTTTTAGCCATTCCAACAGAAAATCCTGTGTACCTGTAAAGGCTGGTGAAGTGAGTGAGGAAGTAGAAGCAACGGAAGGAACTTGACAGATGAAAATGGAAATTATCTCTCTAAGAAACCTCTTGCAGCCTGATCCTCCCTGTCTTAGTGGTCTGCATTTTGTTGTTGGTTTCAGACTCTGGAGATGTTATCATTTAAGAAACACTAACCTTTCCTCTAGCCTTAGTCAGCCTCAATTGCTTTAAAATGCAGTGAATGAAATAGGTCAGGTTCAAGCCTTCAAGAAACTGTCACACCTTTGAAACTTTTTCAGAGGTCCACATGCTTTTGTCTTGAAGGCTGTTTGGCCAGACAGAGTCTTCCGCAAGATCACAGCCCTGCTTTGCATCTCCTTACTTCATGAGCTTAACTATACCTACATAGGAATCTAAATTTTATCTTCATATTATAATAGAATTGGGGTATTTATTTGAAATTATTTCTTGCTTTTTAACACTGCATAAGCACTACTATGTTTATATACAACTGTTATTACAAGGTTCTTGAGAGCCACAGGATTATAAAAGAAATACCTTTCTAATATTGCAGATTTTGAGTAACCTCTGTCAGCAAACATCACAGCCTAACAGTAGCATATATTTTATAAACTCATAGTAGTGAATGAAGACTTGTATAAACACGTTTAAGAACTCTTGCTCTGATTTTGCAGGCTGTAATTATTACTCAGCTTAAATGCACGTGAATTTCTCTGTTAGGTTTAACACCAATACTCCTTTGCAATGGTGAACAGTTGGGTTATCATTTCCTGCCCTCCTCTGAACTTATCTTTAAGAAATTATTTTGGATGAAAAAAATAAAAAAGCACAACAAAATCTCATCCTAAATACAGATATCAAGAACAAAAGGAGTGCAAGCTGAAATAATCTGATTTACAGCAATAACAGACTGAAGCTACCCACTAGTTGATTTAACTACAAATCATCATCCAGAGCAACCATCAGTTATGCAGCTTGAGATGAAGCCTATTTTTCCTGAAACATAAAACAGACATAAATGACCAAAATATATGATGAGTTTGTTAATTAAAACAGTGGCAGAATTCCAGTAGGACTACTTTATGAAGTTTATTACAATACAAGTTGTTCTGAGCCTAATAATGAATGGTAAATTACCATATAATTTTACTAGTTTCCAGAAAGGATGATTTTTAATTTTTACCTTTTAATAACAGAACATGAAAAAGTTCTTCCTAGTTCAATTTAGTCTTACTTTCTTGACTTTTTTCCTCTCTTTTTGTGAAACATTAAGTAAGACATTTAAAGTTATATACAAGGAAGTATTCCTTGTTGTTCCTTCCAGGATGGAATTATGCACTGCATGCTAGTCTCTTTAAAGTTATGCCAGAGTTTGCATGTAGGATTACTGCAGTCCCTGGAAAGAACAGAGCAACAAGACCTAATGGGCTGTCTGTTACTCAGCTGTCTCTTTACATTTTGCATGTACTGCAGTGAGGATTCAGTGCCTTCAGCCATCCAGGAGCTGGCCACCATGCAAAACAGAAAGCACATTTAACACGTTTGGAGCAAATTAATATTTCAAATCTCATTTTGCCAGAGCAAGAAGACAAGGGAACCTATCTAGGCTGCAGTTTAAATTATCTTCACAAACTTGAATTTATAACCGCTAATTCTGATCAAAGAATTATCCTAATGACTAACTGTAATGAACACAATTGTTCTCCTATAATCTGGACCTCTCATAATGTTTCTTCCTATCTTAGAGGCTATGCTTTGTTTAAACACTTGGGAAATGGTAGGAACACCTTCATGCTAGCCATGAGGACTGCAAACTCCCATTCCATGTCTCCCTGAGGCAAGTGGATGTTCTCTCCCATACTTCTAGTAGGAAAATGGCACCTCTCCACAAGCTGCTGTACAATGCACCTTCCAGTCTGCATCATCACCTCCTCAACACAGCTTGGCACAAAACTCTTTGACAGGGCCTGGGTTACTGAGAGAAAAAAAACACCAAAGCCTTCCAAAATCTTGAGCTAATGAAAACATCTCCTTCCTTGTCCTAAAACATTTCCAGCATGAGTCCAAGGAGAAGATCCCACCCCAGCCAAACAAGGTATAAGAAAAGGCTGTAACTGCAAAACAAGACTTTGATATCCAGGCTTAAAACCCTTTCCTCACATGCAGGAGGCCACAGCACTATTAGCTGGCAATATTCCCCCTTGGTCCTCCCAGATTCATGAGGTGGTTGAGAGTATCCAGGGAAGTATCCTTTTTCCAGAAAGGCTTCTTTTTCTTGTTAGCTCATACTGCTGTCTCTTGCATAAGCTGCGAGCAGTCTTACAGATTTATACATCAACCTGAAGTGTTGTCAGATCTCTGGTTTTATTTCTTCATTAGAAAACTGGTTTATACTGCTTCAGAAACTGTTTTGTCCTTACCTTCTGCTTTGTTCTCTGGAGGAAAGAATCTGTTCCCTGCAGGATTACTCTCTTGATGCAATTTATTTGGTCTTTACACTGAGCATGTTCCACAGACTACCCCTGGCAACCTAACACATCTTTAGTATTGTCTCGAAGCCACAAAACACCTCCCTTTTTACTTTGCTTTGGTTTTCTCTCCCAATCTAAAGCTTCTCTAAGTGTTTTCTTAATCCTTTTAAGTACTTCTGCTAAGTTACTTGTGCTAATCAAGTGATCTAATTGCTGACAGAGAATGAGGTGGTCTCCAGACTAACTTATCAAATGCTGATCTTGCACAATATACGACAACTTCTAACATGGGGCCAAGACATCTGCTGACAGGTGGTAACTCCTACAGGATCTGTTCTCCTGTGACCTAATGAGTTGTTTTGTTGGCTTATTCATTTATTTCCTAAAGAAATTTCCTAATAGAATCCTCCGTAACTTTTGCTTGTCAAGTCTGCTCTCTGTGGCTTTGGCCAGGAACCATGTGGTTGGAGGATTAATATGAAGCAAAAAGGTTGTGATTCTGTAAGAAATCCACATGACCTACCAGCTGTGGTTTATTAGTCCTACAATGACCTAAAAATATGTTGAATGGTTATATTCTCTCAGCCAGTGTTTGCCATTTGAAAAATGCTTTCACATCAGTGCAGAGGAGAAAAAGATTTTCAATAATAATAATTGATTTCTGCAAGATGTGCACTGTCAGACTATTATGATGAATCCTGACAAAGTGTTGTCTGCTTTTGGGGCTTCTATTTGTGTTACTGCAAGTCCATTGCTTAAAATAATACCTTGGCCACACCATTTATAAAATTTGGCTGCCTACTGTGGGCATACAGCTGTTGTAATATGAGGGTTTTGTTACATTCCTTTACAGCTACCTGGAGTCTTACTGTCACAGAATCATAGAGTACTTAGGGTTGGAAAGGACCTTAAGATCATCTAGTTCCAACCCCCCTGTCATAAGAAGGGACACCTCACTCTAAACCATGTCACCCAAGGCTTCATCCAACCTGGCCTTGAACACTGCCAGGGATGGAGCACTCACACCCTCCCTGGCCAACCCATTCCAGTGCCTCACCATCCTCACAATAAAGAACTTCTTTATATCCAATCTAAACTTCCCCTGTTTAAGTTTGAACCCGTTACCCCTTGTCCTGTCACTACAGTCCCTAACAAAGAGTCCCCCTGTAGCATCCCTATAGGCCCCTTTCAGATACTGGAAGGCTGCTATGAGGTCTCCACGCAGTCTTCTCTTCTCCAGGCTCAATAGCCCCAATTTTCTCAGCCTGTCTTCACATGGAAGGTACTCCAGCCCTTGATCATCCTCATGGCCCTCCTCTGGACTTGTTCCAACAGTTCCATGTCCTTTTTATGTTAAGGACACCNTGTTGAGGACACCAGAACTGCACACAATGCTCCAGGTGAGGTCTCATGAGAGCAGAGTAGAGGGGCAGGATCACCTCCCTCGACCCGCTGGTCATGCTCCTTTTGATGCAGCCCAGGATACAGTTGGCTTTCTGGGCTGCAAGCGCACACTGCAGTCGGCTCATGTTCATTTTCTCATCAACCACCACCCCCAAGTCCTTCTCCACAGGGCTGCTCTGAATCTCTTCTTTGCCCAACCTGCCCTGCCCAAGTGTTTCCCATCTCTTTCAGGATGGAAGGAGAGGGTAGACACAGAAAAAAAAAGTTATAAAAGGGTTATATACTAAACAAAACAGTTGTCTACAGTGCATTAGTAGAATCCAGGACAATCTGGTCAAAACCACAGTCCTGAATCCTGTCTGACTGTCAAAACTCCAGAGCTTTTGATCCTTCAGTGCTGTCAGTGCCAAAACCTCTCTTCTATGAATATGCCAGAGCCCACCATCACCGAATCATACACACACCTTCAACCTTCTTTCCCACCTTTGTCTTATTGTGTGTTGGAAATTTGGTGGTTGTCTCATGTGTTCTTGGAACTGACTGATATGCTGGTCAAATGCCCCCTTCTCCTACGAGTGCCCTAACCACATGCTATTGACAGTACTTGTGCAGTTGACTGCTTTCTGCATGCTGCCACATCTTCAAAATACAGAGGGAGAAAGAGAATACAGAATAAACACCATCCTGTAGCAGCTACAGGCCCAGTCCCTGCTCAAAGGACCAATTCTGCAGTTTTCTATTAAACACTCATAAACCAATAGAGAACTGTGGGTAGAAGGGCTAGCTCCTAGGTCTGCTTCTCCTTTCCCTGTAATAAACAGTGTTCTACTTATTAGGCAGCACCTTTTCCTTCCCATTATACAATGTTAATTCAGGGAAGGATGAAGTCCTGGATATAGTATAAGGTTGAGCAAACAAGCAGTAAAACACTCTGACAGCAATTATTTTTGGTAAGTCTGGAGCTGCCACAGAGCAAGTCAGTCCCCCCTCAGAAATAAGCTCAACCAAGCTGCTTACCAAGTGTTCTCTCATGCCACTCCAGAGGCTGTGCAGCAATCATGAGTGCTTGTCCCCATGCAAGTTACAGTGACCAACTGATTTGGTTATGATACTGGGAAAAAACTATTGGACCAGCAGAGCATAGCATTTAAATCCCTTTCTAATCCCTGCTCTGATATCCCCAAACAGCCCACATTTCTAACCAATCAGAACATCAGGGTCAGGAAAATAACCTTTCACAACACGAAATAAAAGACCAAACCTAATGTTCTAATAAAAGTATACCCACATTTACTTTTTTGTGCTCTTCTGTTAATAAAGTCCGCACAAAAGAATCCTGTGCCTATGTATTTCAGCTCAAGTAGAGCTGCTGAATTCATGCAGTAGTGCAAGTGCTCTGTCTTCCAGCTTTTCAAGGTTTAACATGGACTTTTCAAAAGCTCAAAGCAATTTGTAAAGAAATGTGTGGATGAAACTATCTTCAAAACTGTCTGAGTTCTCCTACTGTTGCTGATGTTTTTGATGTGACTTCCCCTGCTTTCTTCTTTCTACATTTCTATTCACAAAGGGAAGAACTACAGACATACACAGGGTTTCCTTAGGAAAGGTTTATACATAGTACAGAAAAGAGGGGAATTTTCTTTTTGCATAAATTGTATCTCCACTGAGAATTACTTTTTTTATTAGACTGTCAAAGAAGACACATCCATTTTACCTGGACTGTGAATTTGAACAACACAAATCGGCTAGCATGCAGAAGAGTCTTTAAAATTTACTGGAAATGTTTGCTTTTGATCTGATTAAGATCTCTGGACCATCTTTAGATTCCTACAGTTTGGTTGTGGCAAACCAGCACATATTTCAATGAGAGGAGATTTTGTGGACTTAGAGCTACAAATGGGATTACAGGTGGTCTCTAGCTGAGTAGTTTTCTGGAGTTCACAGCCAGTGTCTTTGAACGTTTTGAATATCGAAGTAAATACATTAGCTTTTACTTTTCCAAACAGACTTCTAAATGCCAGGAGATCTGTCATTGTGAAAATGTAAATCTCACTACAGAAGTCTGGCATCTATCCAGAAGCTGCTGAAATCAGCAGAAGTCACCTGAATGATTTTGACATGCAGATCAGACTTCATGTGGGTATAGGACATGTTGATGAATGCCATAAAAGATGATCTTTAGCCACATAGAGTTGTCGCCTCCTTTGTTTTAAGGGAAGGTGAAGATCAAAAGCTTTTCCCTTACTTTTTGACACAGCTGGAGACACTGGAGCCTTATTGGCTTTTTCAAAATAGGCAGGGAACCAACCAGAGACCTTTTTGAAACAAACACACTTGGAAACAAACATTTCTTAGCCAATATACTCTAAACATTTTGGCAATGTTCTTATCTCATCCTTGTACACCAAAGAGTTATTTCCAATGCTTAAATATGAACCAAGAGTTTAAAAATAGTATAGACCTAGGCCTGTTTGTTTCATTCTCTCTCCTTAATTCAAAATAGAGTTTAGAGGCTAAGCAGAATCCTCATAAACCAAACCTAGACATGTTGCAGAAACACTACAACAACTACAGACTCAAAGAAACTGTCATATATACTCTGACATGTTTGGGGGTTTTTTTTCCCCTAGGATTTCTTTCAAAGAATGTTTCATAAAATCTCAGGATTGCTCAGTCTGATTTATGGTGGGTTCTTACCTCAACTCAACTAACCACAATCAGAATTCTGGCATCATTTCACCAGTGATGTTCCTGAAGGTGTATCAGTGTACACCAAAGTAAAATGTACTTTCAGATCACTCATGTGATAAGGTAACTAATTAAGAGTTGTATGCCTTGTACTAGATAATCACAAAAGGAGGCAATTGGTGCTTTTCCTCTCATCCCCTTCCCCCCACCCCCTTTTTTTTTTTT